>JAODAL010026086.1:0-57386 GCA_025379985.1 Phyllomedusa bahiana
CTTTGGCCCCCCATTCCCCACAATTTCATTTCAAGTACTAACCAAAAGACCTACAAGGCCTCCATGCCTCCCCCCCCTAACTTTCCCTTGCCAAATTTTCCAAAAATTTTCCCCCCCCATGCACTCCCCCCTCCTCACAGGACCTTCCCTCTGCCCCCCCTTATCAGCCCCTCACAAAACCTTTCCCTTTTGATTTTCCCCCCTGCTTCACCCACACTCTGGAATCACGCCAACATTCAGACTTCCCCACTTTCACCAGTTTCAAAAGAACTGAAAACCATTTCTTCAGGCTTCCCTAAAACCTTCACTAAATTGTCACTATTTCCCCCACGCAGTCTCCCCCTCACCCCCCTGTCCTTTCCCCCCCCTTGTAGATTGAAAGCCCTGGGGGTAGGGTCCCTTTTCCCCCCTTGTCGTGCCAATTGCATTACCCCCTTATCACTGTACTCGTTTGACTTATGTAATGTATTAACCCCCTCAAAAGTACACCCCCTGGAATCAAGGGCGTTTTAAAAATAAATAAATAATAATAATAAAAATAAAATATAATAATAATAATGAGAAAAGAGAACTGTGTCTTGAGTGGGTTTTATTGAGAGCCGCAGCAGACATCTTGTTAAGTTGGACATAAAAGATGAGCTGAAAGGAAACGGGGGTTATGCAAAAGGGGGGGAATGTGATTTTTTCCAGCAAATGACAACCATACACCTTTACAGAAATTTGGTTTTGTTGGCCGATTTGCTGGCCCCCAAAATGACGAAAACGTGAAAAGGGTTAGTAATAATTATCTGTAAGTTGCCCCCTAAATATTGCATGATCGGAAATTGTGCCGTTTTTAACTTTGTCGTTAAAATCACTATCCCTAGCCACTCCCTTGTTTTAAATGGAAAGGTAAAATGCCAATTTCCCCTGGCCAGTTTTTTGAAGGGAGTCCCCACTTAAAAAGGGAGGGACTGCAGCCCCACCAACTTGGACGGGCCGGTAGTTCGCACTTGGGGATGGCTAGACCATACAGCTGTTTTTGGCAATCTCTGGGGTTTGAACGACTCTTGCACCATGGTGCGAGACAGGAGTTCGGGACTGGTTGTGAGGGAAAAAACAAGGAGTTTTTTTGACAGGGTGGTGAACCTTGATTGCTGAAAGGGGAGGCGTGCCCCCGGGTGCTGCTGCTGTTGGGAAGGATGGACCAACATCTAAACTGTATGGTGACCTGCATGATGTTTGCAGGGCCGTGGTGCCAACGTTAACCCCGGTCCGCTTTACTTTTGCCCACAGATTCTAAATAGTTATTTCACCTCCCCTGGGGTTCTCGTCAAAAAACGGACCCTCCGGGGGTGATTTTTCCCCCAAAAACTCTGATGGCTGTTACCGCCGCGACCCGGGAGCCTTTTACCCCACTTTTTGGGGCTGCAAAGTGGTGGTTAAACGTGGCGTTTGGCTTCCAACCTTGCACTGCGCCACCCGCGATCCCGGCCCCCTACCGAATACGGCTGCCCGACACCAAGCTCTCTTCTTCTCGCAAGGATAATATGAACCCCTTTTACATGTTGGTCTGGGGCAGCTCTAGATAATTTTTTTCCCAAAAAAAACCCCCCTAGCAATGCACTTTACCTCCGGCCCCGACATTTAATCTCTCGTTCAAGATCCCAATTGTCTGTCTCCAAACCATTCTCTCCCCCTTCTCCAAAACTTAACGTAGGGAAAAAAGGAATGTTCCCGGGCCGGGAAATGGGTAGCGAGGGACGACTGGTTTTGGGCGCCATCACCCCGGGGGAAAAGGGGGGACAAAGGGGGATGAAGGGGGGGCTAAATTTTCGTTTGGGGGCACTTTTCCTTGTTTAACTAGGGGACCTTACCCTTTTCCCAGCCTTGCGCTTACCCGCTCCCAATGCGATCGGTTCATCAATTAGTTTTCCCCTTCACCCAGTCCTCCTGAACAGTGTCGCTGTAAAACCCGACCCCCACAACAAACCCCCAAATGCAACCTTTACATCAGTATTTGCCTGCTTCTGCAAGAAGCAGCGGATGTTTTCCCCCACTCTTTGGTGCCTACTTTCCTCAAATTTTTTTGTCCTCACTGTTTTAGTGGCGCAGAGGCCACAGTCATGTTTAAATTCTCTGGCTGTGGGAAGCGAACAGGACAGAGGTGGGTTAAGGACAGGTGAGAGCCCCTCACCTGCTCTCGGGCCATGCCAACTATGGGTTGTGTGTGACAAACCCACCGACTCTTGGCTGGGGTTGTCAGATGTCATCTGGGAGAAAGTGTATGACATAGTGTGTGGTCAAACAGGCCGGTTAGTTTAACATTGGAATGCTGTGGCCTTGCAGGGTGACTCCTGCTGTGACGTCCCCTTACTGTGCTGCGATCTGTGGCGGCTCCGGTAACCTAATACTGTGTTCTTTGACGCTATGGTAGGATCCTAGTCCTCAGCTTATTTTTTTCCAGCTGGCACTGCCGTGACTTTATCAGGCTGCATTCCCGCTTCAGTTTTTTTGTCAGTTTTGCTCCTGTGAGTGCCCAGGGAATTTTAGAGTGAAGCGATTCTAAGATCGGAGGTAGTCATGTGCGTGTCTGACTAAAACACAGCATTGTATGACTCCCTCTGCATATTTAAGCATGGCACAATGTTCTACAGCACCCTGCAGGCTCTGTGCAGCCAGGAAATAGCTGTTTTTTAATGCGATTCATCCCAAAGTAATTTGGGACGAAACAGATTTTGATGGAAAATTCGGCGAAGTCGGCGAACCTAATTTTTGAGAAATTCGCCCATCTCTAATCCCTTTCCAACATTGGCTGTACCTGTACTTTCTAGTGGGAACTGACTTCCCGCATATGGACACACAGGTACATCCTGGAAATCACAAGTGGGCCCGCACGGTCACAACAAGGGACCAGCTGTATGTTACAGCTAGCCCATTGCTGCATCACCCGCGGCCTGCGCACACTCCGGCCGTGGGCGATTAACCCCTTATCTGCTGCAATCAATCAGGATCGTGACAGCTAAGGGAAAGACAGAGGGAGGAAGTTCCCTCTGTCTCAATTGGAGCTCCTTCAGCACGATTGCAGAAAAGTACAAAATAAGTAGAAAGGGGTTATAATTTTTCAAGGGTTGAAATTGAAAATTATGTTTCTCATGGTTGTCTTTACAATTGACTAGACTAGGTTAGACATCTGACATAAACCACAAAATTACAGGTGTATTTTGTAAGGCCAAACGTTAAAGGCAGTAGCATAGGTTATGGACTACAGTACGTCAGAGCTGATATCATAAAGACAGGTCAAGCAGAAGAAGGGGCCTAATAATGGGTACAGAGTCATGAGCCTGAAATGGAAACGGGAAAGGAATAAGTTAATGGGGTCCATTCAGGTGGCCTGGGTGTATGTATTCATATGCAATACAAGATAAATCAAAAAGCATCAAGGATGAAAAAAAATCAATAAATGAAATAATTGAGAATTGAGCTTTCTTCTCAAGATCTTATCTGGTATTCTTTGGTTTTGGAAACCGAACAAATATGAGAGTTTTCTGACCAGAAAGGATCACGGCGTGCTGTTTGTGTTCCATGAAGCACAATAATGTTTTAATGCCTTTAGTTCCTGTTAAGTTACTTAACGATTATTCTCAATCCCCCAACAAAGCCTGGCAGATGTTGGATCAAAGAGCACTGCTCTTATTATTGATTTCTAATTCACCCTGAAATATATTTTTGATGTTTTGTTCCTTGTGTCAGAAAGGGCACGGAAATGTCAGCTTCATAATATCAGACCAGTGGGAAAATATGTTGTGTGTGAAAGAAGCAATACAGTCAGACATGAGTTATTTTGCTCTATTCAGACCTACAACAGTGTTGTCCAGCTTTCCAACTACAGATGGTTACATTTTTAATTTATATAAAGTAATTGAAGCCAAACAAGTTATGACTAGTGTTGAGCGATTACGTTGGCTATCGACATCGGGCGATAGTCGATTGATTAGTTCGGCCACATGATTATGGTTTTTCGATAGTGAGAGTGGATTTGGGGCGGTATGACAATAACAGGTCTATGGGAGAGCAACAAACACATTCATTCTTAACACCCAACAAACAAGTGGTGGGAGATAAAGCTGGAACTTAAACAGCTCTAACAGTCAAAATGGATACCTGCTACTCTTAGGAACAAAACACTTAGGCTATAAAAGCCCAGAAAAAAAGGTCACACACCATTCACTATCCCTAGTCTTGTACCACTCCGCATGGAGACCCTTAAACTGCAGCCCACCTCACAAATTAAAAAAGTGCCCCGAAGGCAGTATGAAACTGAACCATATTTTACTTGAACTGGACATTGCATATCCCTGTCCTGGAACGCAGCATGAGCTCCAACCTGCTGACCCCCCACATATAAATAAAAGTGCCGGAAAAAAGGAGTCTTTCCAACACCATTTTAGTTGAACTGGTACATTGAACTATACCTTCCTGGGCTCACACAGCTTGCGCCCCACATGCCATGACCCCCACATTTAAAAAGTGCGGAAAAGGACGTCTTATCAACCACCATTTAGTTTTGATAATGGACATTGACTATAACTGTCTGGGCCACTGCATGATATGCCCAAAAACGCTGCTGGACCCCCAATTTTAAAAAGAGTGCCGGAAAAAAGGATAGTCTTTCAACCACTATTTTAGTTTCACTGGACATTGCACTATACCTGTCCTGTGGACCACTCAGCATGAGCCCAAAACTGACATAACCCCCAGATTAAAAAAGGTGCCGGAAAAAGGAGCCTTTCAACACCATTTTAGTTTCACTGGTCATTGACTTATACCTGTCCTGGGCCACAGCAATGACCAGGGCCGGAGTTTCAGTGGGTGCTGGTGTGAGAGCCCAGGCTGGCAGTCCGGTCATTCTATTAAACACGAGGTTTAATGCCCTGTTGACGCAGCAACGGAAAAATAATGTCGTGCTCTGAAGCAGACGTGCGGAAGCGGAAGTGTGGAGAACTCCAGCCTTCCTCAGTTACCAAAGTCAATACCTGGGTAGCGCTCTTGCCCTCCGTATGCGTGATGGACCAAATTGAGCTTCCCTTGGAAATATGGTGGTTAACGCTCCTGTTGACAACCTGGTGCCCCCTTTATATTAGGCATTCTTTTTCTCATTTTACTCAACGGCTGGAGGAAATGGTCTCTATATTTGTTCTCTGCCCGTGTGCTCATACTCCATGTCTTTGAACTAACCTACATTCTGGTCAGAAGGTTGTTCCCTGTACCTCCTTGTACAAATTCAGAGGAATTTTTTTAATCAGCAATTTTGTACATGCAAGTTTTTTATACTTTCTATTCTAGAAAAACCACATTTTTTAAAATCGGATGAATCACCCCCATTCTCTGTGTTTCTTCTTTTTTTAATTGTATTAAATGGGTTGTCTCCAATAAAGGGTTGATAAGCTAAGTTAAAGATCTTGCAAAAAAAAGTCAATTTTGCAATATGTGTCCATTACAAGTGTCTACCATTCCTGTTTCTGACAGCACAATCACCCTTGAGCCACTCTTGACCTATTGTGACGAACAAATGTTGTTAGAAACAAAATTTTTTAGAATTAGGACCTAGTAGTATGCTGCATGTCCAGCAAAATGCCTCCCAAAAATTCTAAGCATCACCCATTGAGCCACCTTTGGACAATTGTGAATAACAAAAGTCTGTTAGAAACAAATATTTTTTTAGCATAGGACCTGTAGTAGACTAGCTGCATTGTACAGTAAACTGCCCCAAAAATTCAAAACATGAACCCATGAGCACTTATGACAATTGTGATGAAAGACACAATGTCTATAGAACATACATTTTTAAGAATAGGACCTGTAGTATTGCTGAATTTCAAAGGCAGCATGACCCAAAAAAATTATAAAAATGGATTCTCCAGCCATCGTTAAAGAAATTGTGAAGGAGAAATGCCACTTAGAAGCAACATTTCTGTTCCAACACGGATCCTGATTATTGCTGTATCTCAAGCAAATGACACCAAAAAAATTTATATATGACTTCTCAGCCACTGTTAAAACATTGTGAGGCAACATGACCCAAAAACATTGACAATGTGACAAAAATTCTAAAGATGAAGTGGTAAATGGAATATGGTTTTGTCATGGAAACCTTTGGTGTCTTTCGTCTCTCACAGCTAAACCGCAAAATGAAACTGTTGGGAATTGAGCATAAAAATAATTGCAAGTAAGGAAATGATCATTCTTAAAATACGTTATTTAAGAGGGGACATATTCTGTTCTGGAGAGGAATGTGGAAGTAGACCAGCAACTAATCGGTGACCCTCGGCTATTGGAGGCCGCACAACATCATCTGAGATCATGCTGTTTCCTCTTGATGAAAGTCAAACGCATCCCATACTATCTGTGGGAAAGCCGGATGCGTTTGGTCTGTAATGACTCATCCGGCTGTGCTGTAAGGTCCGCTCAGATATGACGCTGGCTGCTGGGGCAGGACAAACACTCTATGGCGAGCGCGACGCAGCTCGGGTGGCATTCATCATTTTGGATACAGAAGTCTATTGGGGCTCCGGAACACTCCAAAAACATCGGTAAGATTGCGCGTAACGCATAGTCGATGTACCATGATCTTAAGCTGGTTTGGGTGTTGTATGTGTGCCCCTGCATTGATGCCGGTTGGTGGAGGTGGTAAATAAAAGATTGCCAGAGGTCACCATTAGGCTTGCACTTGCCTGCTGCTGCGCTGCTGCCGCTACGGTACTTGGCACTCTTCTTGCTGTCACACTTCGAGTGAGGTTGTTCCACCAGTGACATTTGGATAGAACGTGAAGCAGGACGGCAACAGATGTCTCCAGTTGATTCAATCAGCAAGTCTCCATTTCCTGCATTTTACTCTCTATTTGGGATGGGTGGAAGGAAAGTGCCTGAGTTTTGTTTTGTACGGGGATTCTCCGGAGGGTGGCCAACCCAGTAACTGTTGTTCATTTTTGATGGCCTTAATGCGGGATATGTTGGAGGAAAAATGGGCAATCCATGCCACTCATGTGAGAGATGGACGACCTTGAAGTTCCCAAGCTCCTGGTGTTGGGGGCAAATAGCAAATCATCTTCCTCTCTGCCTCAAATTCACGCCAACCTCTTTCCTAAGGCAGGTCGTCGGGTGCTACTAGGAATTACCTCCTCTCTCCTCCTGTTCCTCGGCACCAGCTTCAACAAGCCTAACTTGCCTCAGATGATAACCCTGAGAGCTGAGGTGCGCCTTGCCACTAGCTCTGGACCCTGAAACCATGCCTAATGAAGACCGAAAAATTGGTGAAACTGTCAGGCCTTGGTGGATTTGACGGAGAGAAATAGGCTCGAGTCTGCATTCTGTGTCCGTTCTCTCCTCTGTCGCTGGCGGGGACCTGATGTTTAGAGTTGTCCAAGGACGATTGTTCCAGAACTTTAGATTACACACAAATGCTCTGCTGAGGGTGCGGGGGGATGACAAGGGCATCGTCCGCAGGAACATTTAGTTGGCTTCTTCAAAACTGGGCCAGGATGTGCAGAGCTTTTCCAACTGCCTCCCACTCTCGGTGGCTCATACACCGCCCTGAGGTCCGCGACCGCTGCTTGTCCATATTCGTTGCCATGTGTCAACTTGTACTGCGTATGGCATTGCGTGCTCCAAATCGGCTGGAAGCATTGTGGAGGGTGGGTGAATTTCCAGCATGTTGCACATCAAACTGGAGACGGTTGACGGCGGAGGCCGAGCTGACGCTGCAACGCGCAGGCCAGGCGGGACGAAGCGGGTGCGAACGGCGGAAGTGCGAACTCAGACCTCGAAAGCCTTCTTCAGCAGGCAGTCCAGACCGGGTAGCTCTTTAGAAATTTCTGGACGACAAGGTTCATGACATGTGCCAGGCAAGGGATGTGCTCCAGCCTACCGATTCTAAGGGCGGCCAGCAGATTTCGCCGTTATCGCACACCACCTTGCCTGGCACAAGGTTCTTGTCACCCAGCCAGCGCTCGGTCTCGTTGCGGAGAGCCGTCCACAGCTCCTGACCTGTGTGTGGACGGTCTCCAAGGCAGATTAATTTCAACACGGCCTGGTGTCTCTGGGCACGTGATGCCACCAGAGGACCTTGGAGGAAAGAGCCCTGCCCATCCCTGCGGTTTTGAAGAGCGTGCGCCGAGCCTGAGAGCCACGTACCCCCAGAGACAACCACCCAGCTCACCCTGTGAGCTGTCACAGAGATATAGCGGCCTTGGCCGTGCTTACTAGTCCATGTGTCGGTGGTGAGATGGACTTTTCCGGACACAGATGCAGACAACGCGCTTGAAATTTTAGATGACACGTGGCTGGCCAGGGCAGGGACGGCTTTTCTGGCAAGAAATGCCTGCTCGGCATCTGGTATTGGGGGCAGGCGAGGGCCATGATGTGGCGGAACCCATCTGTGTCCACCAGACGGAAAGGCAACATTTCCAAGGCCAAAAGCCTGGCAATGCCGACATTCAGGCTTTTGGCTTTGGGATGGTTTGGGTTTAAGTGTTTCTTCTGCTCCCCAAACCTGGAAGACAGAAGGCTGGCTGCTAGACTGGCGCTGTACGGCGTGCAGGTGTCAAACTGGCGGAAGGAGAAGGGGTAGGATGGGTCTCTGGTGGTGCTGGTGGTACTCGGGCGACGGTGGAGGCTGAAGCGGAGGCTGATCCCTGATCATGACTCTGAGAGACATGGGCAGCTGAGGAACGCTTGGTGGTGGCGGAGGAGGAGGAGGCGGAGACAGAGGTTGTCACAGTGGTTGGAGGCCAGGCGTCTGTCTGGCCTTTTTGGCCAAGTGTTCCCTCCATTTCAACTCATGCATTCGCTGCATGTGACTAGACATGTTGGTGGTGGTTAACCACTTAAGGTTCTTGCCTCTACTTATGCGTTTACGGCAAAGGCGGCATATGACATCGCTGGGTGAATCAGAGGCTTGCTCAAAGAAGGCCAGGCTTGAGAGGTCCTGGACCTTTTTGACGGCGATAAGCGAGGAGGGTTGTTTGTGCTGGAACGTGGCTGGCGGAATCATATCAGCGGACTTCTGCGACCGCCCTCTCCCTTTTTGTGCGGGAACGTATTGACACTACCCATAGTCTTCTCCTCATCCACTGATGAAGCGCTCGCTAGGAAATTCTGCGGACAAGACCAGGATGGTTCCGCAATGTCGTCATAATCATCATCATAAACACAGATGCTTGGTCGTCCTGACTTTCTGGCATCCAAAGCTGAGGGCTACAAGCAAGGGGCACTGCAAGGGAGTTGACGACCGGCCCGGGGATTTTTTGCCGATTGACCGCTTCCTTCACCCTCCTCTGATGGCATCAGTAACTGGGCGTCAGAGCAGGACTAAATCATAATCTTGATCTAAATTAACATGCCGTCTGACCCCAACCGCATTTTTTTTGTCATCAAGAGGTCTTCAGACAATAGATTATCAAGGTGGTGGGTACCGAAGTTGAGCATTTGGGCTGCTTCATGTTGGACGGATTGCTGATGATGCTGATGGACGAATTAGTGCCGTGACTGGGGAGGACGAGGATGGAAAGACTTGCTAGATGCCAGGTTGCATTAACCACTGAAGGACATGATGGCGACGATGTTCGTTACTTAGATTCACAGGGGCCCTTGACCAGCTATAACAGGCCTGGACAGGTCCTGCAACTGACGTTCCGCTGTCATGCGAGTTGTCGCGAGCACTGGAAGGAGTCACCTTCACTCGTACCTCTACCCATTTTACCCCTACATTTCCCCCAAAAAAAATAATAATATATAATCCCAAAAAATATATTTTTTTCCACCCCCCCCCCCAATTTTTTATTCCCCCAATTCCCCCCCCCCCCCCCCCCCCCCCCCAATTTTTTCCTCGCTTACCACCTGCATTTCGCTCCAGTTCATAAATATAAAAATTGAGAAGGTATCGAATAGTTTGGAAGTTCTTATTAAAAGATGGCAAATCAGATATTTCAAATCCCTCTATCAAAAACAAAATTGATGGATTCAATTTATGCAGGTGGGTCTTATCAACAAAGCTGATGGGCCAAATGTGCAAAAAACACGGTATCTGTTATTTTTATTTTTATACACGGTATTTTTTGCACCTTTCAATTCCCAACTGTGGTGACTATAGAATTGCTGTTTTAAGATTTTCGTGGATGCTGCGTCACATGACAAAGATGGGTGCGCAAAGTCAAAATAAACACGTATTGTTACTGTTTTCGTATAATACACGGTATTTTTTCACCTTTCAATTCACCCTCGTGGTGACTATAGAATTGCTGTTTAAGATTTACGTGGTTGCTGCGTCATGAACAAAGATGGTGTGCGCATTAGCTCAAAAAACACGTATCTGTTATTGTTTGCGTATAATACACGGTATTTTTGCACCTTTCAATTACCTGTGGTGACTATAGAATTGCTGTTTTAAGAATTGACGTTGGATGCCTGCCGTCAATGAACAAGCTGGGTTGCGCAAAAAGTCAAACAAACACGTATATGTTATGTTTTTCGTATAATACACGGTATTTTTTGGAACCTTTTCAATTCACCTGTGGTGGACTATATGATTTGCTGTTTTAAGATTTACGTGGATGCTTCGTCAAAGGAACAAAGCTGTGCGCAAAAGTCAAAAAAAACAAGTAATCTGTTATATTTTACGTTACTAATACACGGTATTTTTTGCCACCTTTCAATTCACTGTGGTGACTATAGAATTGCTGTTTTAAGATTTACGGTGGATGCTGCGTCAATGAATCATAAAGCTGGGTGCGCAAAAAGTCAAAAACAGGTATCTGTTATGTTTTCGTATAAACACGGTATTTTTTGCCACATTTCAATTCACCTGTGGTGACTATAGAATTGCTGTTTTAAGATTTACATGGATGCTGCTTCAATGAACAAAGCGGGTGCGCAAAAGTCAAAAAAACCAGTATCTGTTATGTTTTGTTATAATACACGTCATTTTTTTGCACCTTTCAATTCACCTGTGTGCTATTATATTGCTGTTTTAAGATTTACGTGGAGTGCTGATCATAGAACAAGCTGGGAGCGCAAAAGTCAAAAAAACACATATTCTGTTTATGTTTTCGTATATACACGGTATTTTTTGCACCTTTCAATTCACCTGTGGTGACTATAGAATTGCTGTTTTAAGATTTACGTGGATGCTGCGTCAATGAAACAAAGTGGGTGCGCAAAAAGTTCAAAAAACACGTACTCTGTTATGTTTTCGTATAATAACGGTATTTTTTGCACCTTTCATATTCACCTGTGGTGACTATAGAATTGCGTTTTAAGATTTACGTGGATGCTGCATCAATGGAACAAAGCTGGTGCGCAAAAGTCAAAAAAAAAATGTATATGATATGTTTTCGTATAATACACAGGTATTTTTTGCACCTTTAAATTCACTGTTGTGACTATAGAATTGCTGTTTTAAGAATTGACTGGATGCTGCATAAAAACCCAATGAAACAAAGCTGGGTGCGCAAAGTTCAAAAAAACATGTATCTCGTTATTTTTGCGTACTGATACACGGTATTTTTGGCAACAAACAACCTGTGCTGATCTACAGATTGCTGGATTGTAATTTAACTTGCAAGTGGATATATCATCACAGGTGGGAATGGGTAAAATTGAAAATGGTAACACCTATCTGAAAATGTATACTGATAATAAAAGTGGAGTTTTGCACCTAACAAAGAGACCTGCAGTTACTAGAAATGATGTGTACCAATAAAAGTTCAGGCTGCCCAATATCCAGGAAATATTCAATAGGCAAACTGTTAATACATTAAAGTGCAATTTTACACTAAGTCTTGGTGAAACATTCATCCAGTGTTTCTTTATAGATAGAGCTTGTCTGTGTTCGCCCGTGGGCCCCCCCTTCCCACTCGTGGGACTTGACAGCGTAGATGCTGCTTTAAAATTCTCTAGCTAACTACATAAAAATCTTTCAAATCTCTAATCTAACTAATATTGGATGGATCACAGCTAATAGTAGAGGTTTCTCTGTGCAGAAATAGACTATATTTCGCTGAGCTGTTTGGCCACAGGCGAGCGCCACGTCCATATACCTATGAGATGATGAGAGACACCTTAGGGCTGAACAGGGAACGCAGTTCTATTGTAATACGAGGTCATTGTGATTTTTTCCAGCCAATCACAAACTACCACATCCCAGTCATGATGTCGCACACACATCTCACCTGCTCTATTCTGTAATTGAATTTGCTGGCCAGCCAAAATTACAGGAAGCTCTGAAAATGGCGCGCATCTTAATAGATGATGCACAGATTTTAAACCTTATTTACGCTGATCTGAAATTTCGTCACCATCAAAAACCTTGCCGAATTCAACTTTGTCGATAAAAAATCGCTCAAACATAGTTACGGGTACATTGATGTTGACATTTTGGGCTGCCTTCGCTTTCATGTTGGACGGATGCGACGATGATGATGACATTTGGGTGTGACTGGGAGGACGAGGAGGTAAGTGACTGCTGCATGGCAGGTTGCATTAAACCTGAAGAAAGATGGCAACGCTGTTCGTTACTGAGATTCACAGGCCTGACCCAGCGATGAAAGGCCTGACGGTCCTGCAACCGACGATCGCTGGCTTGTTCTTTAGTGTTGTCACCAGCACTGGAAGGATCACCTTCTCTCGTACTCTAGTCCATGTATTACACCCCTATTTGCTCGCTTACCACCTGTACAGTTCGCTGCATGTTCAGAACATATAAAAATGTAAAAAGGTATGAGAGGTTTTTGACAGTCTCTTATTGAAAGATGCTAATAACAGCTATTCTTAAATCCCTCTAATTTCCAACAGCCAACTAGGATTGAACAGAATTGTTTCTATCAAACAATTCTGTGAAATGCGGTATGGTGGAAGAACCATAACACAAAATCAAACAGCTTCAGTTCCTGAGATTTACAATCTGCCCGTAGGACTCGCAATTGATAGTTTCAAACAAAACTATCGTATAAATGCACGATTATGTGCCAAACTGAGGCGCGCTGGTGGAAATAGAAGTATTAAAGTTTTATCAGATTACATATGGCGGTTTTTGCCACCACTGACAACAGGCGGAAGTTACTATGAAATAATGTGTAAAACAATTTGCGTACAACTGAGCTCTCTGTGCCAACCAGACGCACAGACTGCAATAAGAGTATTTAAACGTTATATGGATTAACATGGCGGCCTTCGCACCACTGGCTACTGGCGCAAATTACTATCAAATATGTATAACACAATATGCGTACAACTGAGCTCTTTGTGGCAAAAAGACGCACGGACTTCAATAAAACTATTTAAAAGTTATAGGGATAAGTTATGCCTCAGTTTGGGAACACTGACATGCAGTGATTGCAATAGAACTGTAAAAACAAAAGGGACAATTTCACCTCCTATCAGAGGTCTGTTGGCCAAAAAAGTGATAAAAACAATGCTTTTTCAATTCAAGGTCACAGAACACAGTGATGAGCGATGAAGGCAATAATCGTCATCGGGTCGATAACAGATTGTTTTAATCTTCAGGCTGATATCCGATTACCGATGACGATAATCGCCGATAACCATTAAAGTCTATAGGAGTGAAACACCAGCTTCATTTTTACACCCAAACAGGTGAGGTGAAGCTGGAATTAGCATCCATAAAAGTAAACTGGATATGTGCTATGTCTTAGGCAAGACAATTAGGCTACAAGAGTCACAGAAAAAAATTCACAGGCTAAAATAATTTATTCCTTTCAATGGCTAACCGAAAACATGAGGACGAGGCCCTTTGACATAAAACAAGACATCGGTATTAGAAATTGCACATGGGAACTGGCAGGAGACCCCTATCACTTTTTGCCCCAGGGACCAACAACTTGACATATATGTGGTGGCAGCAAGAACTTCCCAACGGGGAACGCAGAGGTTCAGCTGGCAGGGCCCTAGTTACAGTGGGTGCGGTTAGAGACAGGGCTGCCCTCAGTCATCTATTAATCGTTTCATGCCCAAATGTAGCTAAATCAAATGGGGCGTCCACCCATTACTACTTCCTATTTTTAACATATCAACAGGCACCTTTTTGATTCCGGGCCCTGACAGGAATACTGCCCTATTGCCCCCTCTGGCATCCATTTTAAAGTAGCCTGACCCCAAAACCACCAAATATGCCCCTATGGACCTCAGAATAAAAATTTGCCATAAGAAATTGACTATTTTAAAAACTATTTTTCCAATCTTGCTTCTGCTGCTGCTTCTGCTACGGCTACTTGCCATTGTGTTTGATGGCCTTGGGAAATAAGCTTTTTTCAATGAGACCTTTACTATTGGTTTCTTTTACAGCGACATGACCCCAAAAACCAACAAAGTTTGCCCTTGATGACTTCAGAATAAAAAGTGCCGGAAGAAAGTAGTATTTAAACCACTATTTTTAGTGAATTGGACATTGACTACCCCTGTCCTTTAACACAGCATGACCTCAAAACCTGCACACGTTCCCTTATGGAGCGTCAGCATAAAAATCCGCAATAAGAAATAAACTATTTTTAAAAACTATTTTTTCCAATGTGCCTATGATACAGCTACTTTTATGCCATTCTATGCTGTAACATTGGGAGTTGTTCCCACAGTGACATTGAACTGTGAAGAGACGAAACAGATGTCCCCAGTTGGTCAATGAGGCTCTCCCCCCTCCCCCCCCCTACCCCCCCTTTTCTCTCTTCCCTTTTTTTCCCACTCCCCCCCCCCCCTTCCTCCTCCCCCCCCCCCCCCTTCCTTTCACCCCCCCCCCCCCCCCCCCCCCCCCCCTCCCCCTCCCCCCACCCCCCCCTTCCCCCCCCCCCCCTCTTCTCCCCCCCCCTCCCCCTATTCCCCCCCCCACTATTTCCCCCCACTCTTTTGTTGGGAAATCCTGCATTCTACTGTCAAATGGGTTGAAGGAAATTACTGATCAAGGAGGGTTCAGCTGTGAACGTGGATCACGGAGGTTCATCTGGCAGGGCCAGACTTAGAGTGGGTGCGGAGGAAGCCAGGGCTGGCGTCAGTCATCTATTAACACGGCAACAATGCCCTTATGATGCAGCAACGAATAAACATTTGGGATGTAGCAGAGTGTGCATAGTGGAAGTGTGAGCTAAGACCTCGATCCTCCACAGAGACAGTCAAGACAATGGGTAAGCACTTGAGAAATTTCTGCCTCTATGAGTGCGGACCAATTGAGCTTCACTTAGAAATGCTGGTGGTTGACGCTCCTGTTCCACCCAGGTGCCCTTTTTCTTGGCTTCCTTTTTCTCGTTTTACTCAATTGCTGGTGGAAAATGTTCTGTTCTTGGGGTGGGATGTGCCCCTTTACGAACATTGTTCTTGCAAAAGGGTTGTACCAGAAACCGCTTGTTCACAATTATATAAATTTGATGCTGTTTCCATTGTAGACCCTGGCAGTTTCCCAATGATGCTTTGGGGGGCATCCCTTTTTTCTAGGTCCCCAACCTTATGTGCACAAAGTCGTTTTTGAAAATGGCTGTATGTTGAGAAAGGCAGGGGCCACTGAAAAAAATCTCCCCTATTTGCAATCCGGGGCACCCCTTTCACAATAGCCTGCCCCCCAAAACCGCAGAAATCCCCCTTAGGATCAGAGGTAAAATTAGTAGAAAGAAATGAGATTTAAAATAAGATTTATTTGAAAAGAAAAATTGAAATTCGCAGTCTTTTCCAGCTGCTTGACCCCAAAACCAGCAAAAATTACCTTTGCAACACTCAATAAAAGTAGCCCGAATAAAAGAGTTTTTTTAAAAACATTGTTGGGAATATGACCTGGTTATAACTTGTTTTTGCCAGCAGTATGCCCCCAAAAATTCGAAACATGACCTTTCAGCGACTGTTGACAATTGTGAAGAACAAATGCCTGTTACAAACCACATTTTTTACAGTAGGACCTGTATTATAGCTGGTTTTGGACAGCACCATGACCCCAAAAAGAAATGGAAGAAATGTCACTTAGAAACCACATTTCTGTACCAAAGGCCGTTTATAGCTGTTTTTCACAGCACATGACCCAATAACCATTGACAGTGTTAAATTTTCAGAAGAAATGAGTAAATGGAATAAGTTTTTTTCATGAAACCATGTACAATTGGTGTCTTTTACAGTCTCCTAACTGCAAAACCAGCAAAATGCTTTACAACTCCCAAGTAGGACTAGCAATTGATATTTTTTAACCAAATTATCGGACAAGTGCGCTATTTACGCCAAACTGAGAAGCACGGAGACCAATAGAACCATTTGCTACGTTATATGGTGCAAGGGATTAGGTAGCGGGGTGGTCGTCTCCTGGGTAGACGGGCACAGCTCAGCAGGAACAGAAGTCCAAACGACAAGAGAAGGTTGTTTAAAACTGACCGCAGCCAGTTTTATTGTCAGTTTGTGGTACATAAAAACAAAGCAAACAAAATAAATCCTATGCCTGTCCGGCTCTAACAAAACATCAGGTATTCCTCTCTAACACAGTGCCAGCCTAATACCAGTCACCAAACACAACAGTATTACTGTACCACCAGAAAGTGCTCCCACAGGTTCTTGGCAGATAACCTGTTCCCAGGCTGAGAGAGAGAGTGTCTGCAGATCTGGCCTTATATGAGGCAGACACACCTAAACTTAATCAGGCAACCCAAGACCCAGACTGCCCAGGTGGAGTGGGGCCCACCCTCGCTATCCTCACTCCAGCAAACCAGCCCTTGCAAAATGGGTTTTACTAAACCCTATACATAGAGATCTTTTAGATCTCAGCCCCTTTTTTTTCCCGTGCTTGCTACCTGGCAGACATAAGGTATCTTGGGCAAATATATACTCCCTCCAGAACCAGTCCAGACACTCTGTCGCACATCTCCCCCCTCTGTTTCAGACCTGGGGCTGGAACACATCTGGACATAAGGCAGTGTACGCGAGATAAGGCATCTGCATTCTTCATTTGGGTCCCTGGCCGGTGCTTTACCATAAATTTGTATTCCTGTAAAGCCAGGAACCATCTTGTGACCCTCCTATTCTTTTCCTTATTTTCACACATCCATTTGAGGGGAGCATGATCCGTAACCAGCTCAAAATGCCTGCCAAGTAGGTAATAGCGAAGCGCTTCTAAGCCCCATTTAATAGCAAGGCACTCCTTTTCCACCATTGCATATTTTGTTTCGTGGACATTCAGTTTCCAACTCAAATAGAGCACCGGGTGTTCCTCACTGTTCCGTACCTGTGACAGTACCGCCCCCAGTCCCACATCCGACGCATCAGTCTGAAGGACAAACCCTTTCTTAAAATCGGGGGTTATCAGCACTGGCTGAGCACACAATAGGTCCTTAAGGGTCTGAAATGCTTTTTTAGCCTGGGGTATCCACTTAACCATAACAGAATCTTTTTCTTTGGTTAGGTCGGTCAACAGGGCTGCCAGGGAGGCAACATTAGGTATAAACCGTCTGCAGTTGCCTGTAATACCTAAGAAAGCATGCACCTGTTTCTTATTCACATGCTGAGGCCATCTCTGTATGGCTTCAATCTTGGTTACTTGGGGTTTTACCAACCCCCGGCATATGTTGTACCCCAGGTACTTGGCCTCCTCTAGACCAATGGCACACTTTTTTACCCCAAGCCGCCACCAGCGAAGCCAACCCCTTAAGAGCCGCCAGCGATTGAAAATGCGACAAGAGCTCCCTGGGACCCGTACCCGCTGGACTCATTGCGTCGGGACCTGCCCCCCTAATACTCCCAAAGATAAAGAGAGGAATACGGATGAGACATGATCAGGTGCTCACCGGACTGCACAGGATATTTGATCTCGCCAACCGTATACTCCGATCCCTGAAGTGAATCTCCACTCACTCACCGACTTCCCACGGACTCCCGGGCAGCCGACTCATCACGGCCCTGATCCGACCATGCTTGAAAGCCCGGCCGCCTGACGACCGCAGAATCCAGTGGGACTCAACCGCCGTAGAGGTGCTAGGGCCAGTGGAGTGCCGCCTGTCAGCAGGAAAAGGAATGACGTCCGCGCCACAGCTTGACTGCTGTCCTGATGAAGGCAAGGAGCTCCAACAATGTCACCTGACGGGCCACCCGTCTGGTATATGTCCAGGGGAGCAGCCGTACCCCTCAGCATAGAGACGTCTGAAGCCTCAGCAGAAGCCCCACCAGAATTCATCAAAGCCCTGCTGCGCCCCATTGGACCTGCCTGCCTAGATGGTTTCCTCCCAGACTGAGCAGCATGAGACATAGCTGCTGGATGTGCCGTCCAGCCTGGAGGGTCACACTAATACTTGGGTACACGACAGTCAAACACTAATACATGGGGTGCAGGGCAGTCACACACTGACATATGGAGTATAGGACAGTCACACACTGACACATGGGTACAGGACAGTCACACACTGACACATGGGGTACAGGACAGTCACACACTGACACTTGGGTACAGGACAGTCACACACCGACTAGAGATGGGCGAATTTCTGAAAAAATTCTATTTGGTGACGTCGCCGAATCTTCCGACAAAATTTGTTTTGGTCCAAATTAAACAGCTATTTCCAGGCTGCACAGAGCCTGCAGGGTGCTGTAGAACTTTGTGCCATGCTTAAATAGGAGGGAGCTTGGTTTGGGGCTTAACAATGTTTTGTTTTTGTATGACACGCACATGACTCCACCCTCTTAGAATCGCTTCATATAAAATTCCCCGGGGATTTAAGAGGGCAAAACGACCAAAAAAACTGAAGCGGGGAAAGTAGCCTGATAAAGTCATGGCAGCAAAAGCTGGGAAAAAAAAAAGCTAGGGCTCAGGGGCAACATTGTACCCGAGTTTTGGAGGGGACGGCGGGGGCAGCGCAGCATGAGGCAGAGGTGACACAATGACATTCTGGAGGTGGGAAAAACGGAGTAGGCCAAGGTGGCACAAGAAACGTGCGGAGTCCGGAGCGCGCGAGGTCAGACAGGACACAAGACATTCTGGAGGTGGGAAAAATGGATAGGCCACAGAGTGCACAATGACAGAGAGGGAGGGTTTACGGCGCAGCAGCTGTGGTCAGACAGTGGCACAAAAGACATTCTGGAGGTGGAAAAAAAAAAAAGGGTAGGCCCCCACAGAGTGGACAAAGACCAGTTGGAGGTAGGCAGCAGCAGCGGGTCAGACAGTGGCACAATGACATTTGGAGGTGGCAAAAACAGGAGTAGGCTGCACAGAGTGCATCAAATGAGCATGTTTGGAGGTCACAGCAGCACATGAGGTCTAGTAGTGGCACAATGACCACAGTGTGGAGGGCACGGCAGCAGACCAGGAGGTCTAGACAGTGGTCAACAATGACATTCTGGAGGTGGCAAAAACTAGAGTAGGCCACAAGTGGACACAATACGCTGAGAGTGGGTGACGGCAGGAACGCATGAGGTCAGAGAGTGGCACAATGACACAGTGTGGAGGTGACCGCAGCAGCAACAACAGCAGCAGCATGAGGTCATAGAGTGGCACAATGACAGAGTGTGGAGGTGTGTGGCAATACCAGTCCCTGGTAAAGATGGTTGGGGGCAGATGGAGAAAATGGCAGCAGATGTGTGGCATCAATCGGGTGGCGGCATCAGAATAGTGGCTGAGGCAGGTAGTTTGAACCCAGACTCTTTTCTCACAGTTTGGTTGAGGCGTCATTGCTGATGTAGTTTGCCGCCTAAGGCATTGGTGTGTGGAAATCCTGGCCAATCCACGCCTGATTCATCTTGACAAAGGTCAGTCGTTCCACATTTCCTGTGGACAAGCGGGTTCTCCCTGGGGTAATGATGGCCCCCGCCGCACTGAACACCCGCTCTGATGCCACACTACTGGCCGGGCAGGACAGCTTCTCCACTGCAAACTCGGCAAGTTGCGGCCACACATCCAGTTTGGCTGCCCTGTAGTCCAGCGGATCTTCTAACTGGGGTGGCAGAGTGCTGTCCAAGTAGGCCACCACCTGTTGGTTCAGACCTGCTCCAGGTCCTGCTGCTGCTACTGCTGGCGACTGCCCTCCTCACTAGGCGGGTGAAGGAAGCTGCTCATCAGTGACTCCAGACTTAGGTTGCTGCTGATGGAGCTGGTACTGCTCCTACCCCTCCACCTTCCCCCAGTAGTAGCCATGGCAGTAGTAGTACGTGAGCGCTGAAGAACCCCCCGATTAGACCTGTCAGAGGAGGGACGATGCTGCACATAGGCAGCGGCCAAGTGACTACGGAGGATTTCCCTATAGTAATTGAGTTTGTCCTCCCTCTCAGCAGCTGGGAAAAAAGGCTCCCCATTTTGACCGGAAGCAAGGGTCCAATAGGGTGGAGAGCCAGAAGTCATCCCTCTGCCGGATGCTGACTATTCGGCTGTCACTAGCCAGGCAAATCAGCCATGCTGCGGGCTATCTGCACAAGTGACTCCGAGGGGCTCCCTGCCTCCATATCCACTGTATACTGCCACAGTGCTTGCAGGTCATCTGCCTCATCTTCCTCATCTCCATCTACCTCCTCCAGCTACTCCTGCTCCTCCTCTCTTGTCACCTGGGTAGAAAATCCACTCATTTCACCAGACAATGCTTCTGCTCCAATGTTCTCCTCCTCCTCCTCCTCCATTTCAGTCTCCACCGGACTCATGTGGCCGCGAGATGTAGTCGCCACGTCTCCAGTCCCCTGCCCAGACAGATTTTTCAGCATCTGTTCCAGGACATGAAGCAGTGGAATGATGTTATTCATCCCGTAGTCCTGGTGACTCACATATAACGTCGCCTCCTCGAATGGCCTCAACAAACCGCAGGTGTCACACATGATCTGCCACTGGCTGTCATCAAAGTTACACAGGGGAGTCCTCCTGTCCGCCTGGATCATCAAAAAATCGTTAATGGCCTTTCTCTGTTCAGGACAGTCGGTCCCAACATGTGCAGGCTGGAATTCCAACGGGTGGAAACATCGCATATCAGAGTGTGTTGTGGGAGGCCGTTCTGCCGCTGCATCTCGAGGAGGGTGTTCCTGGCTTTGTAGGAATGGATGAAGTGCATGCACAGTTTCCTGGCCAATTTCAGAATCTTCTGAAGATCGGTGGAAGACTTCAGGAACCTTTTCACAACCAGATTAAACACTGCGCCATGCAGGCGCATGGACCATCCCTCCTCGGTGCAGCGCGGACACCATGTTACTCCCATTGTCCGTCACCATGGTTCGATTTGCAGTTGGCGTGGAGAAAGCCACACATCGATTTCTTGCTGCATGACGCGGAGCAGTTCTTCCTGTGTGACTTCGTTCACCGAGGCAAGCCAGGTGTAGAACTACGTGACACCGCTGTGCCCTATACATGTGGGTGTGATGGAACAGTACTTGTGGAGGCTGAGATGATGGTGGTGGTGGAGGAGGAGGAGGCGGACATTGGTGCAGGAGCCGCAGTTTGACAACGTGGAGGAGAAAGCGGCGTCTCCTGTCCAAGTTGTTGGTGTCCCTTGAGCGGAAGCACATTCACCCAGTGGGCCGTAAAGGACATGTACTGGCCCTGACCGTAGTTACAGCTCCACATGTCAGCGCTGCCGTGCACCTTGGAAAAAACCGATAAACTCAAGGATTGGCCCACCTTCTGTTCTACATATTTATGAAGTGCTGGTACTGCCTTTTTGGAAAATAAATTACGGCTTGGAACTCTCCATCTCGACTCGGCACAAGCCATTAGTTCTCTGAACAGTGCAGAGTCCAACATTTGGAAAGGGAGGGACTGCAGTACCAACAACTTGGAAAGGAGCACGGTCACTTCTGCACCTTGGGATGGTTGGACGCATACTGTTGTCTCTTTGCAATTCCTCCTGAAGACTGCTGGCGCCATGATAGCGAGGAGCAGGAGTATCTGGACCGGGAGATGATGTCAAGAGAAAACAGCCCCCTTTTGCAGAGGTGGTGGAGCCTTGATTTGGCTGCAATGCCATGGCCGGGTGCCCTTTTTTGGACCACCACATCTGAGCCACGTTTCTCCCAGGCCACCGGATGTGACGCTGCATGTGTTGATGCAGGGCCTGTGTTCCAACGTTAGCTCCTTGGGCCACGCTTCCCTTTCTGCCACAGATTCTACATATACCCATATTCCCGGCTCCTCCGGTGTCTTAGCAAAGAACTGCCACACCCCCGAGTAGCTGATTTACCGCCAAGGCTCCGGACTGGTGACTACTGCCGCCGCTGCCTCGCTGAGCCCTGTGCCGCTACTTTTTTGGGACCTGCGAAGCGGGTTTTTACCCCGGGCCCCGCTTGGCTCCCGACCTCACACTGCTGTTTCCCTGCTGACTTCACGGCCACACAACCCACTTGCTGGCTGCGTCGCTGCCTGACGCGCAAGCTGACGCCCTCTTCTCCTGACAATGATGAAGCCCTTGCTTCACCCAGCTCCCAAGTGTGGTCGGCTACATCATCATCGATTTGTGTTTCATCGTCACTGCGTCCTCCATCACCGGTCTTGGTATGCAGAGGCTGACCCCTCACAATATGACCTCCCATGCCGCATCTATACTTTGCCGCCTACTGCAAGAAGCAGGGGATATTGGACCCATTTCTTTGCTGCCAAGTAGCTGCTGACTGCCCTCCTCAAATTGTTCATCCTCGCTATATAGTGGCGCTCAGCCCAGACCACATAGTAGATTTTCCCGGGCTAGGGAACCGGATGGGACAGAGGCGGGTTGAGGACAGGTGAGGGCTGCTAACCCGCTCCCGGGCCATGCCAACTAAGGTTTGTGTCTGACGTTCCCACCGACTCTTGGCTGGAGTTGTCAGATGTCATCTGGGAGGAAGTGGATGACCTAGTCAACCAATCAAGAACCATTGGGTTGCTGAACAACACACGGCTTCTAAATGACAGCGGCAGTTGTGGCCTCACCGAGTGACCCCTGCTGCGACGTCCCCTTGCTGTGCTGCGACCTGGGCCTGTTCAAGAAATGTTTGTGCCACTGCCACTCGCCGGTAAAGAGCCTGCCACCTCTCTGTCTGACATACTGTTTTTTCTAAAATGTACAGACACTGTTTAATGAAGATATCTGTATATGATAAATAAACACCCTGTATTTGACTCCAAATGAACCCACTAACAAGCTTGAGTAACCCTTGGATATAAATTGCGCTCCACAAATGGCCAGACAAATTTACTTGTATGTGCCGTTTCAAAACACTGTGTATTTTACTGAATATAAAAGCACAAACAGGCTTAATTAACCTTCGGATATGAATTATGCTACAGGAAAAATGTCTTTTTTGGCGGTGAAAAAGACAGTTTCTTTTAGTGACCACAACAGCAGAACATCACTTAATTAACCCCTGGATGTAAATTGCGCAAAAGAATTGAGCAACCAAAAATTACCAGCTTTGTAGCGTGTTAAAATGGCGTGTATTTTACGGTACACAACAACAAAAAAACTTGTAATTAACCTTCGGTTATGAATTATGCTAAAGTTAAAATGTCTTTTTTGTCGGTGAAAAGGACGGTTTCTTTTAGTGACCACAACAGCAGAACAACGCTTAATTAACCCCTGGATGTAAATTGCACAAAAGAATTGAGCAACCAAAAATTACCAGCTTTGTAACGTGTTACAATGGCGTGTATTTTACGCTACACAACAAGAGAAAAACTTGTAATTAACCTTCAGTTATGAATTATGCTACAGGAAAAATGTCTTTTTTGGCGGTGAAAAAAATGTGCTGAAAAATCTCCCCTCGGCTTATACTCGAGTCACTGTCGGCACTCGGGCGCTGCGATGGCCCGGGTGCCGGCAGGGACACTTCAGTTATATGCGACTCCTCAGGGAGCGCATATAACTGAAGGCCCAGTGAGCTCACAGTGTCCGGACACTGCGGTGGTCCGGGCACTGTCCTCCGGAGCGCATATAGGTGAAGGGATACCACTGTGGGGCAGAGAGCGAGCGCTCCATGCTCCACAGTGGACTCCGGGCGGCCGCAAACTCGCGGCCGTCCGGAGTTTCCGGCACAGGCAGCGTGTGTCATCACGCTGCTTGCGCGGCCTGATGACATCACCCGCCTGTGTCGAGAAGACCGAGGAGAGTGCTCTGGAGGCCAGACAGCAAGGAGGTGGAGCGGCCAGGGAGACGGAGCAGCGGGGAGCCAGGTAAGTGGTTGTTTTTTTATTTTTTTAAATTGCCTAGAGCCTGTCCTTACCTGCCCTATACCTGCCTACAGCCTGCCCTATACCTGCCTACAGCCTGCCCTATACCTGCCCTATACCTGCCTACAGCCTGCCCTATACCTGCCTACAGCCTGCCCTACAGCCTGCCCTATACCTGCCTAAAGCCTGCCCTATACCTGCCTATGGGGCCATATACCTGCCTATTACCTGAGGATGGGCCAAAAAACCTGCCTATAATCTGTTTATGGGGGACTTATAACTGCCTATTACATGCCTATGGCCCTATGGGGGCCATATACTTGCTTATTGGGACATATACGTGCCTTTTGGGACATATACCTGCCTATGGGGCCATATACCTGCCTATGGGGACATATATCTGCCTATAACTGCCTATGGGGGACATTAAACTGCCTATGTAATTTTATTGGTATCCATTTTTATTTTTAAAATTTACCCGTAGTCGCTGCATTTTCTACCCTAGGCTTATACTCGAGTCAATACGATTTCCCATTTTTTGGGGGCAAAAGTAGGTGCCTCGGCTTATACTCGGGTATATACGGTAATTAACCTCTGGATGTAAATTGCGCAAAAGAATTGAGCAACCAAAAACTACCAGCTTTGTATTGTGTTATAATGGCGTGTATTTTACGCTACACAACAAGAGAAAAATTTGTAATTAACCTTCGATTATGAATTATGCTACAGGAAAAATGTCTTTTTTGGCGGTGAAAAAGACGGTTTCTTTCTGTGACCACAACAGCAGAACAATGCTTAATTAACCGCTGGATGTAAATTGCGCAAAAGAATTGAGCAACCAAAAACTACGAGCTTTGTAGAGTGTTACAATGGCGTGTATTTTACGCTACACAACAAGAGAAAAACTTGTAATTAACCTTCGCTTGTGAATTATGCTACAGGCAAAATTGCTTCTTTGGTAGTGAAAAAGACGTTTTTTTTAGTGACCACAACAGCAGAACAACGCTTAATTAACTCCTGTATGTAAATTGCGCAAAAGAATTGAGCACCCAAAAATGAAGTGGTATTTGTATTGTAAAAACGCTGTTTCTTTAAATGAATACAACAGGAACAGGCTTAGATAACCCTTGGATATTCATTGTGCTGAGAGCAGATGTCATTAAAATGTTTATGCAGCTGCACTGGACGCACACTGGACTTCAGATCCCAACACCCCACAAAATCAGAAATAGAACGTTAAGAGAAGCAGTCTCTGAGACAAGCTGAGACACCCCCCAAAAATCGCTGTATAAAAATCAGTTCTTCAGTAAGAGCTATCACAATCAGCCGCAGCAGCACCTTCCCTGATCAGTACAGTGAGAGGAGTGTGAGCTCCCAGCGTCGCGCCAGGACTTATATAGTGCGGTGACGTCACAGAAGCCCGCCGGTCTCTGATTGGCTTCATCTCTGCACATGTCATGCAGGCTATGCCCTTCTTCCTCCCAGAGTTCTTTGCCCCATGTAACACCATGTGCTCGAAGCCATTTTATCAATCAAAAGCACACTTCGTTCACCCGAAGTACCCCAAACTTCGACTTCGTTCAGAATCTAAGTTTTCCTGAAATTCTAAACGAATTCCACTTTGTTAGAATCGATTCGCCAATCTCTAACACTGACACTTGGGTACAGGACAGTCACATACTAACACATGGGTACAGGACAGTCACATACTGACACGTGGGTACAGGACAGTCACACACTGATACATGGGGTACAGGACAGTCCTACACTGACACATGGGGGACAGGACAGTCACACACTGACACATGGGTACAGGACAGTCACACACTGACACATGGGGTACAGGACAGTCACACACTGACACATGGGTACAGGACAGTCACACACTGACACATGGGGTACAGGACAGTCACACACTGACACATGGGTACAGGACAGTCACACACAGACACATGGGGTACAGGACAGTCACACACTGACACATGGGTACAGGACAGTCACACACTGACACATGGGTACAGGACAGTCACACACTGACACATGGGTACAGGACAGTCACACACTGACACATGGGTACAGTACGGTCACACACTGACACATGGGGTACAGGACAGTCACACACTGACACAAGTGTACAGGACAGTCACACACTGACACATGGGTTCAGGAGAGTCACACACTGACATATGGGTACAGGACAGTCACGCACTGACACATGGGTACAGGACAGTCACACACTGACACATGGGTACAGGACAGTCACACACTGACACATGGGGTACAGGACAGTCACACACTGACACATGGGGTACAGGACAGTCACACACTGACACATGGGGTACAGGACAGTCACACACTGACACATGGGTACAGGACAGTCACACACTGACACATGGGTACAGGACAGTCACACACTGACACATGGGTACAGGACAGTCACACACTGACACATGGGGTACAGGACAGTCACACACTGACACATGGGTACAGGACAGTCACACACTGACATATGGGTACAGGACAGTCACACACTGACACATGGGTACAGGACAGTCACACACACACTGACATACGGGGTACAGGACAGTCACACACTGACACATGGGTACAGGACAGTCACACACTGACACATGGGTACAGGGCAGTCACACACTGACACATGGGGTACAGGACAGTCACACACTGACACATGGGTACAGGACAGTCACACACTGACACATGGGTACAGGACAGTCACACACTGACATATGGGTACAGGACAGTCACACACTGACATATGGGTACAGGACAGTCACACACTGACACATGGGGTACAGGACAGTCACACACTGACACATGGGTACAGGACAGTCACACACTGACATATGGGTACAGGACAGTCACACACTGACATATGGGTACAGGACAGTCACACACTGACACATGGGGTACAGGACAGTCACACACTGACATATGGGTACAGGACAGTCACACACTGACACATGGGTACAGGACAGTCACACACTGACACATGGGTACAGGACAGTCACACACTGACACATGGGGTACAGGACAGTCACACACTGACACATGGGGTACAGGACAGTCACACACTGACACATGGGTACAGGACAGTCACACACTGACACATGGGTACAGGACAGTCACACACTGACACATGGGGTACAGGACAGTCACACACTGACACATGGGTACAGGGCAGTCACACACTGACACATGGGGTACAGGACAGTCACACACTGACACATGGGGTACAGGACAGTCACACACTGACATATGGGGTACAGGACAGTCACACACTGACACATGGGGTACAGGACAGTCACACACTGACACATGGGGTACAGGACAGTCACACACTGACACATGGGGTACAGGACAGTCACACACTGACAAATGGGTACAGGACAGTCACACACTGACACATGGGGTACAGGAAAGTCACACACTGACACATGGGTACAGGACAGTCACACACTGACACATGGGGTACAGGACAGTCACACACTGACACATGGGTACAGGACAGTCACACACTGACACATGGGGTACAGGACAGTCACACACTGACACATGGGTACAGGACAGTCACACACTGACACATGGGGTACAGGACAGTCACACACTGACACATGGGGTACAGGACAGTCACACACTGACATATGGGGTACAGGACAGTCACACACTGACACATGGGGTACAGGACAGTCACACACTGACACATGGGGTACAGGACAGTCACACACTGACACATGGGGTACAGGACAGTCACCATACTGACACATGGGGTACAGGAAAGTCACACACTGACAATGGGTACAGGACAGTCACACACTGACACATGGGGTACAGGACATTCACACACTGACACAGGGGTACAGGACAGTCACACACTGACACATGGGGTACAGGGCAGTCAACCACTTGCAGGAAGCTGCTCTGATATTTGCCTCTCCTGTCGGCTTTTCTTCCCGCTCCTTGCTCCAGTCTCTCTCCCCAGCAGTCTGAGCGATCCAGGAAATAGTGGTGAGTGGAATATAAATAATTGGCTGGACGTCATTGTTTACACTGAGACTTTATAGGATAATAAAAAAATAATTGTGTGTAACTTTGTCATTGGCCTAAATAAATCCCTCTGAAGTTTTACTGACGAACGTTATTCATATTTCTTTATGTTCCCATCAACAGACAAATACCAGGAATCCCATATACTGCAGAGAGGAGAGAAAGAATCCCAAGACACAGGATGGAAATAGACTTCTGAGGCCACAACAATTGTTTTATATTGCCCCCATCAATATTACATCACAGCAGTGAGGGGCGTCTGGCAGTCTTAGGGCCACATGTAATATATAGGTCCCCGCTCTCCAGTCTCCCCTCTGTATCAGTGTAATGGATACGAGGTAATGGATTCCTGCCGCACATGATAACTTTACCTCCTTCTCTATTGCTTGCCCTGGTCTAGTGCAAATGTGGCATTTTTGGGGGAGGACGTCTTATGAGACTTTGAGGAACTCTGTCTGTGACTTATTATTGTTTGGGAAAGTCATATGTATATTTTATAGGATCTATTAAAGGTTATATTGTAGCTGGGAAAGTGTTCATTGCAGAGATACATTTTTTGAGGAGGTCTCCAACAGCGCTGGAGTCACCAAGAGAAATAGCAATTTCCTCCTTCTTCTCTCTCTTCCATTATATTCACTGCACATCATTCCTTATTGTATACAGTGTGAGTTACTGATAGGATTTTCCTTTGGGTCTAGACTGTCTTGGTGGTTGATACTTAGGGTGAAATTTATGAAGGAAGACGCGTCAAAGTGAATATTCGAACTTAGGCGCATTAGGGAGCAGGATAATGACACTGACACTTGGGGGGCAGGATAATGACACTGACACTTGGGGGCAGGATAATGACACTGACACTTGGGGGGCAGGATAATGACACTGACACTTGGGGGCAGGAAAATGACACTGACACTTGGGGGCAGGATAATGACACTGACACTTGGGGGCAGGATACTGACACTGACACTTGGGGATAGGATAATGACACTGACACTTGGGGGCAGGATAATGACACTGACACTTGGGGGGCAGGATAATGACACTGACACTTGGGGACAGGATAATGACACTGACACTTGGGGGACAGGATAATGACACTGACACTTGGGGGCAGGATAATGACACTAACTTGGTGGCAGAATTAAGACATTTGAATTTGCTTTGGGTTTCAGGATTATGGCATATGACACTTGGGTCCAGGATAGTAAATGAACGTGGCACTTGGGCAGGATAATGACACTGCACTTGGGGGCAGGATAATGACACTGAACTTGGGGGCCCGGATAATGACGCGGGGCACTTGGGGGGCAGGATAATGACACTGGCACTTGGGGGGCAGGATAATGACACTGACACTTGGGGGCAGGATAATGACACTACTTGGTGGCAGGATAAAGACACTGACAGTTGGGGGCAGGATAATGGCAATGACACTTGGGGCAGGATAATGACGCTGGCACTTGGGGGCAGGATAATGACACTGGCACTTGGGGGGCGGGAAAATGACACTGACATTTGGGGGGCAGGTTTAATGACGCTGGCACTTGGGGGGCAGGATAATGACACTGGCACTTGGGGGGCAGGATAATGACACTACTGGGTGGCAGGATAAAGACACTCACACTTGGGGGCAGGATAATGGCAATGACACTTGGGGGCAGGATAATGACACTGACACTTGGGGGTACAGAACTTGCAGGAAGTTGCTTTGATATTTGCCTCTCCTGTCGGCTTTTCCTTCTTGCTGTTTTTTGGCAGTCACTCCCCCCAGCAGTCTGAGTGATCCAGGTGAAAAGTAAATAAACGGTTGGAACATCATTGTTTAATTAAACTTTGTCTTCAATGTAAATAAATCCTTTTGAAGTTTTATTGACGAACGTTATTCATGTTTCCTTATGTTCCTATCAACAGACAAAAACAATATCCCATATACTGCAGACTATAGAGTCAATTGGGGACAGGATAATGACACTGACACTTGGGGCAGGATAATGACTCTGATACTTGGGGGCAGGATAATGACACTGACACTTGGGGCATGATAATGACACTGGGCACTTGGGGCAGGATAAGACACTGACACTTGGGGGCAGGATAATGACACTGACACCGGGGAACAGGGTAATGGGCACTGACACTTGGGGGGCAGGATAATGAACGCTGACACTTTGGGGGGCCCGATAATGACCCTGGACACTTGGGGCCAGATAATGACACTGACACTTTGGGGGCAGGATAATGACGCTGACACATGGGGGGCAGGATAATAACTTTGATACTTGGGGGGCAGGATATGACACTGACACCTGGGGCAGGATAATGAACAACTGGATTACTTGGGGACAGGATAATGACACTGACACTTGGGGGCAGGATAATGACACTTGACTCTGTGGTGACAGTTAATGAAACTACAACCTTGGAGTAGCAAGGATTAATGTACACGACACAATTGGGCAGGTATAATGGACATGACTAACTTGGGAACAGGATAATGACATCTGATAGCTTGCGGGGCAGGATAATGACACTGACCTTGGGGGACAGGATAATGACACTGACACTTGGGGGCAGGATAATGACACTGACACTTGGGGGCAGGATAATGACACTGACACTTGGGAACAGGATAATGAATCTGATGCTTGCGGGCAGGATAATGACACTGACACTTGGGGGACAGGATAATGACGCAGATCAAGCATATCAAGAAAAAATGGGTCCCGCCGTTTACTTAAAAACTTCCTCCATGAGGTTGAATCTGCTCGATTTTCTGTGCCTGCTGCCACGAGAGAGCGGCTTTGGAGAAGTATCCACGGCTGCTGCTGGACGGCTCGGACTGAGTCTATTTAAACACATAGGAGTGTTGTGCCTCTACTATAGCACAACTATATAAGCTGAGAACCCAGTTCATCCAGTTCACACTGGTTTTATATATTTCTATTGCAGATGTACTTCCACAGAAGAGCACCCCCCCCCTGCGTTTTCCTTGTTCGCTATCTACATATCAGAGTTTCCATGTAAGGACTTCTGTCGAGCCGTTGGCTACCTTATCTACAGTTCCAAGATGGAAGACTTCAAACACTGCATGATGCTAAGGGAAAGCATGCTGCAAGAACTGTATGACTGTAACAGTGAAGCCTCTATGAAAACTTCTGGAGAGATGAGCATTGAATTCAATGCTGAACAAACGAAACAATGACTGCTTTATTCAACCAATTGGAAAGAAAATTAACCAGTGAAGCCCAACATAATCTGGAGACTATTGGCGACAGGTATGATTTTTGTCATTTAAACGACAAATTTCATGTGCATAATATTTGTCTAGAAAGCGCCTGATTTTTTAACCTGCTCTACTGCGGGTCTTAAATCAGGCGCATTCTAGCACTAGGGCGACAGTTCGAGATTAGGTAAACCACTTTGGAAGTGCTCTACCAGTTCCAGCTATAATGCGCCCAGAAATGCCGTAGCAAAGCTATAAATCTATAGCTTCATATGGTTCTAGTGCACCCCGCCTCCTGCACTCCCCCGAAATCAGGGGCATTACAAAGTCCCGCTTGTACTTTGTAATGTGTCTGGTATTTGGGGTATGGCCCATTTAAAAATGTAGCGAACCGGGCTGCGCTGGATATCGGGCTGAAAAGATGCCAGATATCTGCCGCAGTCCTGTTCATACAGGCCGCCCTATGTTTTTATCGTTGTACTTAAAATCTAAGCTTATTCCTAAAGGTCTATGCATTGATTTATCACCAACCTTTTTGAATGACCACATTTTTGTAAAAAGCTTTAGAGATATTATAAGAGAATGTTCATTCAATCTTATGAATCTTTTAATAGAAAAGCGAACTGATTTAGTTAAACAATTAAAAAAAAGGAAAACACGTGTTTGCATCGCCAGAGCCTGAGAGTTATAGCAAAAAAAAAGTATAACACAAAAAATTAAATAGAAACACATACACTGCCCTTTCCCCTTTACAAATGCCAATTGCCCCAAAATAGATAAATAAAGAACACATATTTAGTATCGCTATGTGTGGGTAAGGATCTACCCTACTACTCTGTCATGTTATATAACCCGCACATTGATCACCATAAAAAACAAATCAGTCACAAAATTAAAAGTCATAAAATGCCAAAGTGGTACCAATGAAAACGTCGGTTCATCCGCAAAAAATACAAAATATAGAAAAATAAAAAAGTTATGGCTATTAGAAGATAGTGATGCGTGAATATTGCTTTACATAAAAACACTTTTTTTTAAAGCGCTTCAAGATAAAAACCAAACATATAAACCGTGTATTGCCGTAATCATATCGACCCACAGAGTAAAACTAAGTTGTCACCTATACTGCGTGGTGAGTGCTGTTAAAAATAAAAAAAACACTACTAGGATTGCAGTATTTTCTTCTCCTGCCTCTCAAAAAAAAATCAAAAATTCTTCTCCCCCCCCAAAAATGATACCAACTTAAAATGTCAATTCATCCCGCAAAAAACAAGCCCTTAAACAGCTCCGTACACAGAAGAATAAAAAAGTTATGGCTCTTAGACTACGGCGATGCAAAAACAGGTTTTCCTTTTTGAAGAAAAGAGTTTTTATTGTGTAAAAGTAGTAAAGGATAAAAAATACAAATTATTCATTGCTATAACTTTATTGACGAGCTGAGTAAAGCTAGCATGTTATTTATATCACACAGTGACCGCTGTAAAAATAAAAATAAAATACACTAGCAGGATTGCTGTACTTTGTTTAAAATACCTCACAAAAACCTTAATAAATAACGATTAAAGCGTCATACGGATCCCAAAGGGATACCAATACAAACGTCAACTCATCCTGCAAAAACAAGCCCTTAATCAGCTCCATATACAGAAAAATCAGACTATGATGACATAAAAAAGTAATTTTTTTTATAAACACCGTTCTAAAAATGTAATAAAAGATAAAAAACATTTAAAATTTATATAATTGTAATTGTACCGACCACATAGTAAAGTTATCAATAACTTCTGCTGCACGGCGAATGCAAAAATGAAGCCCAAAAAACAATAGCGGAACTATCTACTCTCCCCCCCCCCCTCTTTCATTGCCCAATGCTAAAAAAAACATGGAGCACCTGTGCGCCGAAAATGCACAATAAACCATGATCCATAAGGGGTATTGAATCCAAAATGGGGCAACTTCTGGAAGGTTTCACCTGTTCTGGTACTTTGGGGGCTTTGCAAATGCAACATAGCACCCAACAAAATCTGCATTCCAAAAGCCAAATACCGCTCCCTCCCTTGTACTGCCTGCCATGCGCCCAAACAGCAGTTTACATCCACATAAAGGGTATTGCTGAACTTGGAAGAAATTGTGTAACAAATTTAGGCTGCTTTTTCCAAGATTTCTTGTAAAAATTTAAATTTTCAGCTAAAATTAAAGATTTTTTGAAAAAAAAAATTTATTTATAATTTCCACAGCCTAACACTTAAAAAATTTGTGAAATACCTGTGGGGTCGATATAGACAATGCACCCCTGAATATATTCCATAAGGGGTGCAGTTTTCAATATGGGTTTCTTTGGGGTGTTTATTAAGTTTTAGCACTTTAGGGTGTCCGAAAACCTTAAATGGTGCCTAAAGAAAATCGTAATGAAAATGAGACCCCAAAGTCTGGTAGGTGCTCCTCCTACTCTGAGGCTTGTGGTTGAGCCAAATAGCATATTAGGGCCACATATGGGAGATCTCTAAAAACAACATAGTTGGGGGAATTGATGTTGAGTTGCATTTCCCTGGTCACAGCTACTATGTTCCAGTGAAACAAGGATAAAAATTGAAAATCTGCAAAAGTGAAATTTGGAAATTTCATCTCCACTTTGCTGTAATTTCTGTGAAACACCTAATGGGTTAATATATTTTCTAAATGCTGTTTTCAATACTATGGAGGTCTTAGTTTCTTAGAAGGAGTCATTTATGGAGATATCTAACATACAGGCCACATCAGAACTGAACTGGTTCAATAAAAAAATCAATGTTGCAAATATTCTTGAAAATGTGAAAAATTGCTACTAAAGTTCTAAGCCCCCTAATGTCATAAAAAAGCTATTTAAAAACTGATGCCAATCTACAGTAGACATATGGTAGATGCTAGTTATAAAACATTTTGCGTGGTATAACTATCTATCTTACACGCAGAAATTTTGGAACTTTGAAAATGGCAAACTTTTCCAAATTTTCACAACATTTTGATATTTTTCACAAACAAGCAGGAATTTTTTGGACCAAAATCTTTTACTAACATAAAGCACAATGTGTCACGAGAAAACATTCTCTGAATCACATGGACAAGTAAAAGTATCAAAAAGTTATTCTCACATAAAGTAACATGTCAGATTTCAAAAATGGGGCTCTGTCAGAGAGGCCAAAACTGGCTGCGACAGTAAGGGGTTAATGGCAGAGCCTACAGGATAATGACAGAGTGCGTGTTATTAGACTATAAAACAGTAGCTGCAAAAATTATGACGATAAGTAGAATAACACACTAAGTTAATGACAAGCGCCCTCTTGCCTCAGCTGCTTGTTGTGCGTCGGAGCATTTTCAGATATTTTTTTTTCTAAATTTTCATTTTTAACCCTTTAAGGACAAAGGATTTTTTTTCATCATGTTCATTTTTTCCTCATTCGGCTTCACAAAGCATATAACTTTTCTTTATTTTTAAACCCACCCAGAACATATGAGGTTTTTTTCAGGACATGATATTCTTTTAATTGTGCCATTGACCGTACCATAGAATATACTGGAAAAGCACAAAAAAAAAATGAAAGTGAGGCAAAATAGGGGGGTTTTTCTTTTTACACTCTTTGCTATAAATAACATGTTGTCTGTATTCTGCAGGCGGATATGATTCCGGGATCCCAGCTTCTATATATATTACCTTTGTCACATAAAATTATTCACTTACCTTTCTTTATAATCTTTTATTAACTTTTTACTTGCTCATCCGAACATTTAATAACAGTCTAAAAATGTGGTAGCATAAGTATATTGAAATATTATAAAGAATAACTTGTGGTTATTGCAGTGCTGAAACAGACTTCAACTTTGTTTCCATCGGCATACTGTACATTAAAAAGTTCAAGATGGTATACACTCATCATGAGCTGAGCAAGTCTCCGGCGGTGGACCACACTCCTTCTCTCTCACTAGGCTGTGAGAAACAGCACGATTCTGGTGATATCAAATATGTGTAACGGAGGGTCTACTGTAGTGGATCCACTGGCCTACTGTAAATGGATCCACTGGACCAGCGCAAGCAGTGGTATAAACCGCAGCAGGTAGCGGAGTCTGAGTAGGTCCGATATTCGTCAGAGCCCGCCGCAAAGCAGGATGGACTTGTTATGAGTTGCTTGCAGTGCCAGCTGAGGTGCTGTGTGGTACAAAATTGTGAAGCAAACTCGTAGTCAAGGACAGGCAGGAAGGTCAAGACAGATGGCAAAGGTTCATGGTCGAGGGATGGAGGCAAATGGCACAGTACACGGAATAAACAGTAAACTCTAGGGAACGCTTCCTCTCAAAGCTCTAAGGCACTATCGATTCGGCAGGTAATCAAGGAAGGGGCAGGACTTAATTAGGGTCAGCGCCCAGTGCCCTTTGAATTTAGCTGTAGTGCTGCTCGCTCGTACGAAGGGGGCAGGCGTGTGTCTGGCAAGTGACAGGAGCGAGGCGAGTACGGGATGGACTGAGGGTGCATCTGTGACCCGGAACAAAGGTTGCGGTGACACTCGCAGCAGAAGGAGCAGGAGTGCGGATACGCCCACAATCCAGTGTGTGGATTATAGATAGCATAAATGCTTCTTTAGGGATTTCCATGTATTGTATAGCCCTTTTAGCAGTTGGTGTGCCACTGGTATTGTACTGGTGTTGTGTAATATATATATATATATATATATATATTCATATATATTTATATATTTATATATATATATATAATATATATATTATTATATATAATATATTATTATATATATTATTATTATTATTATTATTATTATATTTATATTATTTATTTTAAAGCGCCATTGATTTCCAGGGCGCTGTACATGCGAGGGGGTACATACATTACATAAGTCAAACGGTACAGTAATAAGGGATAATGACAAATTGGCACGACAGAGGGAGAGAGGACCACTACCCGCGAGGGCTTACCCAATCTACAAGGAGGGGGATAGAGGACAGGTGAGGGAGGGGGGAGACATGTCTGTGGAGGGAGTGTGGTCAAGTTTTAGTGAAGTTATAGGCACAGCCTGAAGAAATGGGTTTTCAGGTTGCTTTGATGCTGGTGAAAGTGGAGGTGAGTCTGATGTGTTGGGGCAGGGAGTTTACAGAGTGGTGGGTGAAGGCAAGGGAGAAGTCTTGGTGACAGGTGTGTGAGGAGCTGATAAGGGGAGCAGAGGAGAAGGGTCATGTGTGGAGCGGAGAGTGCGTGGGGGGAGATATTTGAAATTAGGGCAGAGATGTATGGAGGGGAGGTCATGGAGTGCCTTGTAGGTCATGGTTAGTAGCTTGAAATTAATTCGATGAGCAATGGGAAGCCAGTGAAGGGATTGGGCAGTGGGGAGGAGGGCAGAGGAGTAGCGAGGTGGAGAGGTGGATTAAGACGGGCAGCAGAGTTTTAGGATGGATTGGAGGGGAGCGAGGGGTGATAGCTGGGAGGCGCCAATGAGAAGGGATGTTGAAGTAGTCTAGGCGGAGTTGACAAGGGCATGGACCAGCATTTTGTAGTGTCATAGCGTGGAATGAGCGGATGCGAGAGAGTTTTTCAGGTAGGAGGGGGCAGGAAGAGGTGAGGGTTTGGATGTGTGGTTTGAAAGATAGAGCAGAGTCTAGGATAACCCAAGACTGCGGACTTGTGGGGACCGGATGAAAGTGTAGAGCCGTTGGACTGTAATAGAGGAGATCAGGGACAGGGTTTGAGTTGGATGGTGGAGAAAGAATGAATGAGTTCTGTTTTCTCCACATTTAGTTTTAGGAGACGTGATGAGAAGAAGGAGGAAATGGGGGACAGACAGTCAGGATCGGTGGAGAGTAGAGAAGTGACATCGGGCCAGAGATTGTAGAGTTGGGTATCATCTGCATACAGGTGGTAATGGATAAGCCAGTGAGCTATGAGCCTGACCGAGGCCAAGGGTGTAGATAGAGAAGAGTAGTGGACCCAGGGACTGACCCTTGGTGGGACACCACAACAGAGAGTGGACCGGGGGGAGGAGTGGAGCAATGAATGAGAGACGCTGAAAGTCCGATCAGTGGGGGGAAAGGTACGAGGGATTCCAAGGAAAGAGCAAGTCCGTGATGCCAAGGGAGTAGAGGGAATTTGTTAGCTGGAGGGACATGGTCGGACAGGTGTCAAAGGCAGAAGGGACAGGTCCAAGAGGAGGGGAGCACAGAGTAGTGGCATGAGGCTTTAGCAGTTACTAGATCAATTTGTGACTTTGGTTTAGCGGCAGGTTTCGGTAGAGTGGTGGGGTCGAAAACCAGATTGTAGTGGGTCAAGAAAGACGTGTTGGAGGAGAGGTGGGAGACAGCTGAAGATGAGACGTGCTGCTCGAGGAGTTTGGAAGCAAAAGGGGAGCAGGAAGTGGGGCGATAGTTGAGACAGAGAGGTGAGGGGTCAAGGTTTGTTTTTTTTTGTTTGGAGTGATAGTAGCATGATTTTAAGGCAGTTGGGAAGATGCCCAGTGGTTATTGATACGGTTGAAGAGATGGGTGAGTGCTGGGATGATAGAGCACTGAGGTCATGGGTGCGGTGGGATGGAAGTGGGTCATGACTACTGGTAGTGAGGTTGGATTTGACAGTAAGGAGGAGAGCTTTTATGAGTGGGACGTGGGAAGCAAAGATTAAGGGGGAAGAGCGGTTGGCAAGGGTAAGGGAGGGTGGTGCCCTAGGTAGGGGCACACGGGGAATGCCATTTGTGATATACTGTGGGTGAAGCTTTCTCTGATGAGGTTGATCTTCTGGTGGTGAAGTGAATGGCAATATACATCTGCTGAATGGAGGGGATGGGGGAGGGAGGTGTTGGGGACGGAGAAGGAGTTGAAGGTTTGAATAATTGTCTGGGTTGTGGGGAACGGAGGATATGAGAGTGGTGAAATGTTCTGTTGGCTGGTTTCGAGTGCGGACTTTAATGTCTGCAGTGAGTGTTTTGTATTAGGCAAAGTCATCAATGGAGTGAGTCTTTCTTCCAGCGGCGTCAGCAATATTCTGGAAGCTGCAGCCTCAGCTGATTGGGTAGAGTCTGTGTGCCAGGTTGTCTGTTGGATTTGCGGGTTCTGTATGTGTGTGAGTGGCAGTGACTGAGTCATGCGGCTCGGTGATGGATTGTATGATTGTAGTAATGTGGTGGCTGCGTCTGGGTCATAGAATGTGGAGTGTGGAAAGAGTTGTAAGAGAGTCAGAGAGAGTGTGAGGGTTGAGGTTTTGTAGATTCTGCGGGGTCGTAACTGGATATGAGACAGGAGGAGCAGGTGGGGGAGGAGATTGTGGTGAGGTAAGCAGGTTGTGGTCTGATATAGGGTGTGAGAGTTAGAGATGGCAGATAGGGGGCAGAGGCGGTGAAGATGAGGTCCAGTGTGTGTTCTTCTTTGTGAGTGGCTCCTGAGGTCCATTGGGAGAGGTTGAAGGAGGAGCAGAGTGATTTGTGTTTGTTGGAAGCAGAGTGGGGGGTGTCGATGGGATGTTGAAGTCTCCCTTGTTGTTAGTGGGGTTGTCGGTGGGAAAGAAAAGTGGAGAAGCAGGAAGCAAAGTGGTCAAGAAAGGCAGTGGCAGGGCTGGCGGTCGGTAGACAACAGCCACTTGGTGGTAGGAGGGGGCGGGTCGTGTAGGCCTGCGTTAGAGGGCGGGAGGTCGTCGTGGGGGGGTCCGTGGACAGTAGAGTGGGACAGAGTGCACTTCAAAGGAGAAGAGTGTGAGGGATAGGGCAGGGTGGAGCGGGGACAAAGGAGCAGGTGTAAGACAGAGACAGTACGGAGGCGACGCTCCACCATGCTTGTTACCAGGAGTAGGAGTGTGGGTATGTTGGAGGCCAGCTAAAAGAGAGTGCGGTAGGGGAGATGTGTCAGAGTGGGTCAGCCAGGTTTCAGTCGGACCAGGAAGAGTAGGTTGGTGAGATGAACAGGCTGTTTGTATGAGAGTTTAATTACATAAGGGACCGCGCCTTACAGATAGAGCTCCAAGGAGAGGTTTTGGGGGAGCAAGGGTTTTATATTATATTTTTATGCCGCTGTCAAGACAGTGGGCACCCAGGTTCTCTTTGTGTTTTTCAGAGGATGTTTTTTTGTGCAGAGCTATTGTTATACTTGGCTTCATTTTGATTTTAATTTATAGAGGGGAGGAATGGATGCCTAAATTTTGGTTTCTTCGCACCCCGCACCACTCCACAAGCTTGTTTAATCAGTGCAGTATGCGTGCAGGTTGGTGCTATTTTTATTTTTCTCTCAGGATTATGGAGGTCGGGTGGCCCCTTGTGGAAGTCTGAATTTGGCTCTAGCTGAGAGATAATTGATAGAGTAAGACCACCGCCTTGAGATCCCGTTGTAAGTTGGGGTGGGCATAAAATGCTTTTGTCCCCAAACGTGTGAACTAAGAATCTCAAAGTTTTTTTCATGGGTCATGGGGGCACCCATTACAGCACCCCTCTTTAAGCTTCCCCCTCTTTCTAGTCTGCAAAAACCTAACTAGATGACCTTGGTCCAGGATAGTGTTGAGCGATTACGTTGGCCATCGACATCGGTCGATGGTCGATAGTCGACCATCATCGAAAGATAGTCGGATAGTCAATAGTAGATTATGATCGATGACATTAAAGTCTATGGGAGAGCAACAACTCCTTCATTCTTACACCCAAACATTGGCTGGAGTAAACTGGAATTAACATCCACTACCAGTCAAATGGTTACGGGCATTTCATCTTAGGCAACACAATTAGATTATAAAAGCCACAGAAAAAAAATCACACACCATTCACTATTCCTGTCTTGTACCACAGCATGACCCTTAAACCTGCATGGACCCACAATATCAAAAAGTGCCAGAAGGCCAAGTATAGATTTGAACCATCTTTTTACTGGAACTGGACAATTGAATATCCTGTCCCAGGAACTCTGCATGAGCCCCAAACTGCCATGACCACCCCAGATTTAAAAGTGCGGAAAAAAAGGAGTCTTTCAACCACATTTTAGTTGAAATGTGACATTGTCTATACATTCTGTTCCTGGGAACAGTATGAGCCCCCAAACCTGCATGACCCCCAGATCAAACTGCCGGAGAAAAATGGAGTCTTTCAACCACCATTTTAGTTGAATCTGGACATTGACGATTACTGTCCTGTCCGCTGAATGTCATTAAACCTGTCTGACCCCACAGATTGAAAAATTGCCGGAAAAGGAGTCTTTTCAACCACATTTTTAGTTTCTACTGGACATTGATATCCTGTCCTGGGACGCAGCATGAGCACCATAACTGCATGACCCCAGATTAAAAAGGCCGGATAAAGGAGTCTTTCAACCACCATTTAGTTTCACGGACATTGACTATACCTGTCCCTGGGTCCACAGCATGAGCCCAAAATGAACTGACCCCCACATTAAAAAGTGCGGGAAAAAGGAGTCTTTCAACCTCCATTTTAGTTGAAAGAGGGGACATTGGAATATTCCCTCTCCTGGGCCACTGCATGAGCACCCAAACCTACATGGACCCCAGATAAAAAGTGCCAGAAAAAGCAGGTCTTTCATACACCATAGTTAGTTTCACTGGACTTATACTGTCCCGGTCATGGGTAGCGCTTGCCCCACTCCGTATGAGTGCGGACAATTGAGTTACACTTGGAAATACTGATGGTAAACGATCCGGTTCCACCCAGGTGAAATTTTCTTGGCATTCTTTTTCTCTTTTATACTCAACGTGCTGGAGGAAATTTTCTCTGTACCTTAGTCATCTGTCCGTGTCCATACACTTGTCCTCTGAATAAACCTACATCTGGTAAGTTTTCCTGTACTCCATTGTACAATTAGAGGAATTTTTTTACCAGCTATTTTATACATGCAAGTTTTTTAGTAGTTTGATTCTACGATAAACATAATTTTTAAAATAGGATGGAATCCTCCCTGTCTTTGTTCTCTTGTCTTTAATTGTATTAAATGGGTTGTCTCAATACAGGGATTGATAGCATATGTTTAAGATCTTCAAAATAAGTCATTTTTGCAACTTGTGTCAAGTAAACAGCTGCCTACCTTATTCCTGTTTCTGACAGCACCATCACCCTTGAGCCAACTATTGACAATTGAGAAGAACAATTGTCTGTTTGTAACTACTTTTTTTTTTTTTATATAGACCTGTAGTCTTGCTGCTTGTAACAGCAATTGCCCCAAAAATTCCTAAACATGAACCTTGAGCCACTTGGACAATTGTGAAGAACAAATGTCTGTTAGAAACAATTTTTTTTTATAATAGGGACCTGTAGTATTGCTGCTTTTCAATGCAGACATGTCCCTAAAAATTATATATATTGATTCTCAGCCACTGTTAAATTTGTGAGGGAGAAATGCCATTAGAAAGGCCTCATTTCTGTTCCAAAGGACCATGATTATTGCTGTGTTCACAGCAACATGTACCCCACTGAAAATTTTAAATATGGACTTCTCAGCCACTATTAAAATTGTGAGGGAGATATTGCACTTAAAAGCCTACATTGTATGTTCCTTAGGACATATTATTAGCTGTATCTCACGCAAACATGACTCATAAATCCAGACAATGCGAACTTCTATAGACTAAAGTGAGGAAATGGGAGTTTCGGTGTTGTCATGAACTTGCTGTCTTTTACAGTATCCTCACAGCAAAACCAGCAAAATGAACTGTTGGGAAAAGAGAATAAAAATTGCAGTAAGAAATGATCATTTTAAAAAAAAATTTTTCAAGAGGACCATTTCTGTTTGAAGAGGAATGTGAAGTAGACCGGCAACTAATCGGTGACCTCGGCAATTGGGGCCACAACATCATCAGAGATCCATGCCTGATTCATCTTGATGAAAGTCAAACGATCCACATTATCTGTGGAAAGCCGGATGCGTTTGTCTGTAATGACTCCTCCAGCTGTGCTGAAGGTCCGCTCAGATATGACGCTGGCTGCTGGGCAGGACAACACCTCTATGGCGTGACGAGCCAGCTCGGGCCATTCGTCCATTTTGGATACCCAGAAGTCTATTGGGTCCGGAACACATACAAAAACATCGGTGTTGAGACGCAGATAGTCGTGCACCATGATCTTAAGCTGATGCGTTGGTGAGGTGGTAAACAAAGATTGCCAGAGGTCACCCATTAGGCTTCTGCCACCTTGCCTGCTGCTGCCGCTACCTACTTGGCACTCTACTGCTGTCACGTCGCTGATGTTGTTCCACCTGACATTTGGGGAACGTGAAGCAGACGCAACAGATGTCTCCAGTTGATCAATCAGCAAGGTCTCCATTTCCTGCATTTTACTCTCTATTTGGGTGGGTGGAAGGAAAGTGCTGAGTTTTGTTTTGTACCGGGGATCCAGGAGGGTGGCCACCCAGTAACTGTTGTTCTTTTGATGGCCTTAATGCGAGGATCATGTTGGAGGAAATGGAGCATCCAAGCACTCATGTGAGAGATGGAGCCTTGATTTCCCAAGCCTCTGGGTCGAGGGGCACTAGCAAACTGATCTTCCTCATCTTCCTCCTCCGCCTCAAATCGCGCCAACTCTTTCCAAGGCAGGGACGTCGGTAACGTCGGTGTCTAGGAATACCTCCTCCTCCTCCTCCTCCCGCTGCCTCTGGCACAGCTTCAAACACAGCCCTGACTTGCCTGAGATGATGCACCCTGAGAGCTGATGCGCCACCTTGCACTAGCTCTGGTACCTCCGACACTGCTAATGAAGACCGATTGATATTGTGTGAACAAACTATGGGCACTTTGGATTTGACGGTGAAAGAGAGAAAGGCTCCTTGTCGGGGCTTGTGTCCCGTCTCTCCTCTTCGCTGAAGACCTGTTGTTTTCAGATGTGCCCCCAACCGATGTTCCAGAACGAAGATCACCACAATATCATGTGAACACGGGCATCTGTCCGCAATGACCATTTTGGTGGCTTCTTCAAAAACTGGCAAGGATGGTGCAGAGCTCTTTCACCTCGCACTCCACTCTCGGTGGCTCAACACCCCGAGGTCCGCACCGCTGCATGTCTGGTTCATGTTCGTCACTTCGACTGCGTAAAAAATGGCATTGCACTCTGCTGCCACCAATCGCTGGAGCATGTGGAGGGTGGATTTCCAGCGTGTTGCCACTTCCACACTGAGGAAGGTTGACGGAGGGAGGCCGAGCTTGACGCTGCAACGCAGCCATCGGGTCGAAGCAGGGTGCAACGGCGGAAGTGCGAAATCTTAGACTTCGAGCCCTTCCTCAGCAGGCCAGTCCAGACCCGGGTAGCTCTTTAGAAATTTTCTGGGACGACAAGGTCATGACATGTGCCAAGGCAGGGATGTGCTCCAGCGTACCTGATCTTAAGGGCGGCCCGCAGATTTCGCCCGTTATCGCAACACTCACATGCCCTCGGCACAGGTTCTTGGCCACCCCTGCCAGCGCTCCGGTCTCGTTGCGGGAGGAGCCGTCCACGGCTCCTGACCTGTGATGGGGACGGTCTCAAGACAGATTATTTTCAACACGGCACTGCGTTTCTCATGGGCACATGATGCCAACACGAGGACCCCTTCGGGGGAAAGAGTTCCTGCACCATCCACTTGCGGTTTTTTGAAGAGCTGTGCGCCCGAGCCTGAGAGCCACCGTCACCCCAAGAGACATCCCCCCAGCTCACCCAGTGAGCTGTCACAAAGATATAGTGGCCTTGGCCGTGTGCTTACTAGTCAAGTTGTCGGTGGACAGATCGGACTTTTCCGGCCACATGCAGATGCAGGACAATTCGCTTTTGAAATTTCTAGATGGAACGTGGCTGGCCAGGGCAGGGGTCAGGGACGGTTTTCTGGAAAAGAAAATGCACTGGCCGGCTCTGGTATTGGAGGGCAGGCAAGGGCCAATGACAGTGGCGGGCCCAATACACTGTGTCCACCAGACGAAAGGCAACATTTCCAAGGTCCAAAAGCCTGGCCAATGCCGACTTCAGCTTTTGGCTTTGGGATCGGTTTGGATTAAAGTGTTTCTTATGATCCCAATACCTTGAAGACAGAAGGTCTGGCTGCTAGACTGGCCGGCCTGTACGGCGTGAAGGTCGTGTCAAACTGGTGGAAGGAGAAGAATATAAACAAAAAAAGTGGTAGGATTGGGTACTATGGTGGTGATGATTAGTACTCGGGCGTCTGTGTGGAGGCTGAAGCGGAGGATGATCCTGATCATGACTCTGAGAGACATGAAGCAGCTGAGGAACGCTTGGTGATGCTGAGGAGGAAGGAGGCGGGAGAAAGAGGGTTGTGACAGTTGGTTGGAAGCCCGGAGTCGGTCTGGCCTTTTTTGTGACAAGTGTTGCATCCATTTCAACTCATGCATTCGCTGCATGTACTAGACATGTTGGTGGTGGTTAACCACCTAAGGTTCTTGCCTCTACTTATGCATTTACGGCAAAGGGGGCATATGACATCATTGGGTGAATCAGAGGCTTGCTCAAAGAAGGCCCAGGCTTGAGAGGTCCTGGACCTTTTTGACGGCGATAAGCGAGGAGCGGGGTTGCGCTGACCGTGGCTGGCGGAATCATATCAGCGGACTTCTGTGACCGCCCTCTCCCTTTTTGAGGCGGAACCCGTACTTACACTACCCGATTGTCTTCCTCCTCGTCCAGTGATGAAGCGCTCGCAAGCAAATTCTGGTGAAAAGAACACGTTGGATCCGCAATGTCGTCATCATCATCATCAACACAGGTGACTTCGTCGTCCTGACATTCTGCATCCAGGAGCTGCGGGCTACAAGCAAGAGGGACTGCAAGGCGTTGCCGACTGCCCGGGATTTTTGCCGATTGACCGGCTTCCTTCTCCTCGTCTGATGGCATCAGCAACTGGGCGTCAGAGCAGAGAAAATCATCCTCTTTGGCCTCTTGCTCTTTTAACATGCCTTCTGATCCCAACCGCATTTTGTCATCAAAGAGGTCTTCAGAAAATGGATTATCCTCCGTGGTGGGTACACGAATTGACATTTGGGCTGCTTCATGTTGGACGGATGCTGGTGATGCTGATGACGACATTTTGTGGCCGGGGACTGGGAGGACGAGGAGGTAAGACTGCTGGATGCGGGTTGCATTAACCACTGAAGGACAGATTGGCGACGCTGTTCGTTACTGAGTTTTCACGGGGCCCCTGACCCAGCGATGACAGGCCTGACGGTCCGCAACTGATGATCGCCTTGCATGCGTGTTGTCGCCAGCACTGGAAGGAGCACCTTCTCTCGTACCTCTACCTCCATGTCCTACCCCCCTCTTTGCTCGCTTACCCCTGAATTTCGCTCCATTTTCAGAAATATAAAATTTGAAAAGGGTATGGAAGAGTTTTGGAAAGTCTCTTATTAAAAGACGGCAAATCACAGCTATTCTCAAATCCCTCAAATCAAAAAAAAAATTGCTGGATTCAAATATAACTGCAAAGTAGATCTATCAACAAAGCTGGCCTGGGGCCAAAGTGAAAAAAAACACGTATCTGAAATGAAATTCGGATAATAAAAGGGTATTTTTTGGCCCACTATCATTCACCTGTGGTGTTTACAAAATTGCTGTATTCAAATTTAACTGCAAAGTAGATCTATCAACAAAGCTGGCCTGCGCCAAGTGAAAAAACACGTATTTGAAATGTATTCGGATAATACAAGTATTTTTTGGCACCAATCAATTCACCTTTTGGTGACTAAAAATTTGGGTTATTCAATATTTAACTGCAAAGTAAAATCTATCAACAAAGCTGGCCTGCGCCAAAGTAAAAAAAGTATCAAAGGGGTTAAAATTTTTGAATAATTCCGTTTCGGATGAAAATTTAACCAAGGTATTTTTGGAAACACCGAGCATAAAATTTTTCATTCTTCCGTGGTGACTAAAAAATTTGCTGTATTCAAATTTAACTGCAAAGTAGATCTATCAACAAAGCTGGCCTGCGCCAAAGTGAAAAAACACGTATCTGAAATGATTCGATAATACAAGGTATTTTTGGCACCTTTCAATTTCACCTGTGGGGGACTCCCAAAATTGCAGAAATTACATTTAAGTGCAAGGTGCTCAATGAATAAAGCTGAGTGCGCCAAAGTCAAAAAATACGTATCTGTAATGTATTCTGATAATAAAAGGTATTTTTTTGGCACCTATCAATTCACCTGTGGTAACTACACAATTGCTGGATTCAAATTAATTGCAAGGGGCTCTATCAACAAAACTGGACTGGGCAAAAGGCAAAAAAAACACGTATCTGTAATGTATTCGGATAATAAAAGGTATTTTTTGGCACCTGTCAATTCACCTGTGGTAACTACACAATTGCTGGATTCAAATTTAACTGCAAGGTGGCTCTATCAAACAAAATCTGGACTGGGCAAAAGTGCAAAAAACACGTATCTGTAATGTATTCGGATAATAAAAGGCATTTTTTGGCACCTACTAATTCACCTGTGGCAACTACACAATTGCTGGATTCAAATTTCACTGCAAGGTGGCTCTATCAAGAAATCTGGACTGGGCAAAAGTGCCAAAAACATGTATATGTAATTTATTAGGATTATAAAAGGTATTTTTGGCACCTTTCAATTCACTGTGGTGTACTTCAAAATTGCTGCATTCACATTTAAGTGCAAGGGCCCAAATGAACAAAGCGGGTATTTGCGCCAAAGTCAAAAAAACACGTTCTGTAATGTATTTGGATAATACAAGGTATTTTTTGGCACCTATCAACCTGTGTTTGACTACAAAATTGCTGGATTCAATTTAACGCAAGGTAGATATATGAACAAAGGTGGAATGGGCAAAATTGAAAATGAACACCTAATCTGAAATTGTATACTGAAAATTTTAAAGTGGAGTTTTGCACCAAAACAAATAGACCTGCAGTTACTAGAAAAGATTTGTATCCTAATATAAGTTCAGCTGCCCAATATCCAGGAAATATTTCAATAGAAAACTGTTAATAATAAAGCTATTGCAGTGCAATGTCTACACTAAGTCTTGGTGAACTATATCCAGTATTCTTTATAGAGCTTGTCTGTGTTCGCCCCCCCCCCCCCCCGCTCCCCCCCCGTGGGCTTTACAGCGGTAGATGTAACTTTAAAATTCTCTCCTAACTAAATAAAATCTTCCAATCTCTAATCTAAATTGTAAGGATCACAGCTAACGGTAGAGCTTTCTCTGTGAAGAAATATAATAATTTCGCTGAGCTGTTTGGACAACAGTCCAGAAACGCACGTCCTTCTGCTCTGAGACGCTGAAAAGACACTGAGGCTGAACAGGAAACGCTGTTCTATGTAAAACGAGGTCATGTGAAATTTTTTTTCCCGCCAGTCGCAACCATACACATCCCAGTCATGACGTCGCACACCAAAATCTCACCCTGCTCTATTCTGTAATCTGATTTGCTGGCCGCCAAAATTACAGGAAGCGCCGGAAAAAGGCGCGATCTTATAGATGATGCCAGATTTTAAAACCCAAATTATCGCATGATCTAAAATTTCGATCAACATAAAAACTGTGCCGATTTCAACTTTGTCGATAATAATCGCTCAACACTAGATGCAGCATAATGGGATTTATTGAACAAAGAAAAAAGCAACCAGTATGAGGCTGTTTCAGCTGACAAAGTCCAACAAAAAAGTTTATCTTTAACAAAACAGAGTTTTAGTCCTTTTAGTTTATACACAGCACTCACAATTTTGTGTCATCCAATAAGGCAAGTGTGACCCTGAAAACTCACCCCATCCCAGATTGGTAAATCCCCTTTAAGGGCTTGTTCACATGACGTTTTTGTGATCTGTTTTACGATCCGTTTTGTGATCTAACAATTGTCAGTGTTATTAACATTGAGTTCAACGGCAAAAGCGCATCGCCGTTCTCACGGGAGATCGGCGATGCGCTTTTGAGGGCTCTCCTGCACAGAGCTTTTCGGATCCGCTTTAAGAATTGACATGTGAATTCTTCTTGCGTTCTACGCAAGTGAAAGCCCATAGGAGATACTGGAGTGCGCTTTTGGCACCTGTCCAAAAGCGCTCCACACTCCGGGCACGTATCAGCTGCGCTTTGCTTCCTGAAAGCGGATGCGAAAAGCAAAGTGGGCGGCCGGACGGGGCATCGGCGGTGAGCGGCGGCTGCAGGGAGATGAGGTGAGGTGCTGCAGGGAGATGGATGGATGGATGGATGGATGGATGGATGGCTGGGTGGTGAGGTGCTGCAGGGAGATGGATGGATGGCTGGGTGGTGAGGTGCTGCAAGGAGATGGATGGATGGATGGGTGGTGAGGTGCTGCAGGGAGATGGATGGATGGCTGGGTGGTGAGGTGCTGCAGGGAGATGGATGGATGGCTGGGTGGTGAGGTGCTGCAGGGAGATGGATGGATGACTGGGTGGTGAGGTGCTGCAGGGTGATGGATGGATGGATGGCTGGGTGGTGAGGTGCTGCAGGGAGATGGTTTTTTTATAATTGATGGATGGATGGCTGGGTGGTAGAGGTACTTGCTAGGGAGATGGATGGATGGGATGGAATGGATGGCTGGGTGGTGAGGTCCTGCATGGAGATGGATGGATGGCTGGGTGGTGAGGTGCTGCAGGGAGATGGATGGATGGCTGAGTGGTGAGGTGCTGCAGGGAGATGGATGGATGGCTGGGTGGTGAGGTGCTGCAGGGAGATGGATGGATGGCTGGGTGGTGAGGTGCTGCAGGGAGATGGATGGATGGCTGGGTGGTGAGGTGCTGCAGGGAGATGGATGGATGGATGGATGGATGGATGGATGGCTGGGTGGTGAGGTGCTGCAGGGAGATGGATGGATGGCTGGGTGGTGAGGTGCTGCAGGGAGATGGATGGATGGCTGGGTGGTGAGGTGCTGCAGGGAGATGGATGGATGGATGGATGGATGGATGGATGGATGGCTGGGTGGTGAGGTGCTGCAGGGAGATGGATGGATGGCTGGGTGGTGAGGTGCTGCAGGGAGATGGATGGATGGCTGGGTGGTGAGGTGCTGCAGGGAGATGGATGGATGGCTGGGTGGTGAGGTGCTGCAGGGAGATGGATGGATGGATGGGTGGTGAGGTGCTGCAGGGAGATGGATGGATGGATGGGTGGTGAGGTGCTGCAGGGAGATGGATGGCTGGGTGGTGAGGTGCTGCAGGGAGATGGATGGATGGATGGATGGATGGCTGGGTGGTGAGGTGCTGCAGGGAGATGGATGGATGGATGGCTGGGTGGTGAGGTGCTGCAGGGAGATGGATGGATGGCTGGGTGGTGAGGTGCTGCAGGGAGATGGATGGATGGATGGCTGGGTGGTGAGGTGCTGCAGGGAGATGGATGGATGGATGGCTGGGTGGTGAGGTACTGCAGGGAGATGGATGGATGGATGGATGGATGGCTGGGTGGTGAGGTGCTGCAGGGAGATGGATGGATGGCTGGGTGGTGAGGTGCTGCAGGGAGATGGATGGATGGCTGAGTGGTGAGGTGCTGCAGGGAGATGGATGGATGGCTGGGTGGTGAGGTGCTGCAGGGAGATGGATGGATGGCTGAGTGGTGAGGTGCTGCAGGGAGATGGATGGATGGATGGATGGCTGGGTGGTGAGGTGCTGCAGGGAGATGGATGGATGGCTGGGTGGTGAGGTGCTGCAGGGAGATGGATGGATGGATGGCTGGGTGGTGAGGTGCTGCAGGGAGATGGATGGATGGATGGATGGGTGGTGAGGTGCTGCAGGGAGATGGATGGATGGATGGATGGATGGGTGGTGAGGTGCTGCAGGGAGATGGATGGATGGATGGATGGATGGATGGGTGGTGAGGTGCTGCAGGGAGATGGATGGATGGATGGATGGATGGCTGGGTGGTGAGGTGCTGCAGGGAGATGGATGGCTGGGTGGTGAGGTGCTGCAGGGAGATGGATGGATGGATGGCTGGGTGGTGAGGTGCTGCAGGGAGATGGATGGATGGGTGGTGAGGTGCTGCAGGGAGATGGATGGATGGATGGATGGGTGGTGAGGTGCTGCAGAGAGATGGATGGATGGATGGATGGATGGATGGATGGATGGGTGGTGAGGTGCTGCAGGGAGATGGATGGCTGGGTGGTGAGGTTCTGCAGGGAGATGGATGGATGGATGGCTGGGTGGTGAGGTGCTGCAGGGATCGAGGGGATGAGATGAACGGGCTGGGCCGAGTCGGCTGTGCGGCCGCAGATGGGCCGCAGGCAGGGAAATGAATGGGTGAGGCGCAGGCAGGGAGATGAATGGGTGAGGCGCAGGCAGGCAGGGAGAGAGAGAGAGTTAGAGAGAGAGAGAGAGAGAGACACTATGTTCACATGGGTTAAATTGGGGTGCATTTCACTGCGTATTTCGCGGAGTACTGTGCTCAAATACGAGCGAAATGCTCCCCAGTCATTATGGTAATCCCCACCCCCGCCCTGCGGGAGTACGCACGGGTCGGCACGAGTTCCCAAGCACACAGAGTAATTGCAAGTATGTCATGTGAACATAGCCTAAGGGTGCTTTCCAACTGTGCATTTTTGGTGTGTTTTTTTCGCTTGCAGTACTGCACAGCAATTAAACCGCCTTTGTTACAGTTATCTTAATTTTTTAGAAAGGTGTACAAATAAGGGTATATTCACACGGCGTAATTGTGCAATTACAGTAATTCATAGCTCTCATAGAGAACTATGAATTACGTCTTGTCTCCCCCGGCATACAATACTATCGTATTGTACGCCCGGGGAGAGAAGTGACATGTCACTACTTTGCGGCACTTACGCGCCGCTGATACAGCAGGTGGATGGGGCCGGCCCTGTGCTTTAGAAGAACGCAATGGACAGCTGGCACTTCTAAAACACATGCCGTATTGCGGTGTGTACAGTACGCACCCTAATACACCATGTGAACATACCTTAAGGCCCGGTTCACGCGGCTTATACACGCCGCAGTTGCGGGACGGATTTCGCCCACAATTATGGCGTGTGTATGGGGCGGGGGTGGAAGCTCGTCGGCCCCATAGACAGCCATTATCCAAGGCGCGTATCCCGCCGGGATAATGTGTATGTCACTTTCTCCCCCCCTCGGCATATTCGCCGAGCGGGGAGGAGAGATGGAATCCATAGTTCTCTATGAGAACTGTGGATTACCGTAATGCCTAGGATGGATTTCAGCCGTATTGCAGTGCAGTACGGCACGCAATACGGCTGCAATCCATGGCAGAAATAAGCCGTGTGAACGAGGCCTAAGGCTATACTCACACAGCGTTTTTCGGGACATATTTCAGGGCGTATTTGCGCTGCAATGCGCCCCGACATACGTCCTGTAATTACGGTAATCATAGCTCTCATAGAGAGCTATGATTACCTGCCGTCTTCCCTTACATGTCACTTCTTTCTGCCGTATACGCGGCAGGGATGATGAAAGTGAATGGGGCTTGCAGGGGACGGGTACCCCCTGCGCTTGAGAAGAATGCGCTCATCAGCGTGTTTTTCTAAACACACGGCGTCTTGCGGCACACACAGGTACGTACCGCAAGACACCGTGTGAACATACTATAAGTAATCCATTACTGTGTTTGAAGTCTTGCGGATTCTAATCAAAGTAATTGGATATTCAGCTGTAACACTTTGCAAAAGTTGTAGAAAACTGAAAGAAGTTTGGTGGTAATAAAAGCAGTTTAATTGCCGTGCAGTACTGCAAGTGAAAGAATGCAATAAAAACACCACAAAATCGCATTAAAATGGGTAGAAGCCAATAAAACAGGTGACAGCCAACAAAAAACCTAGTTAAAAAAAATAAAAACGATGACAAATCTCTGCTCAAATCAGTGTATATTTGGCATACGTTTAGCGTATCTATATATGACTTCGGGTATGTTCACTCGGCTTATTTGTCAGAGTAATTGCGCGCATATTTCGCAGCGTATTGCGCTTTATACGTGGTGAAATGCGCACCTCAATTACATTCATTCATAGTTTTCATAGAGAGCTATGAATTACGTGTCGTCTCTCTGGGCGTACATTACGATTGTATTGTACGTCGGGGGAGAAAAGTGACAAGTCAATTGTTAGTGGTACTTACGCTTCCAAAACACCCAGCGTATTGCGGTGCGTGTCATATGCGCACCAATACGCTGTGTGAACATACCCTTCTAAGGGTACTTTTACACGGAAAAGACCAAATACCGGTCGGATTTGCTGACCTGTACTTGGTCTTTTTTTGGCTTTTGTCCGTTGTTTGCGGATTCAAGCCGCTCCCCTTCGCACCTACATGTTAATGTTCTGCCTGAAAATCGGGCGGAAGAAAGAACATGTTCTAAGTTTTTTGGACCGCCGGCGGTGTAAAAAAAGTCTGCCGGAAAATCCGTGCAGTGAGGACTGCTGCACGGATTTTCTGTATAAGAATATGAGGGAGCGTTACTTGTCGGTTTTCAGACGGTTTTTAAAACCGCAAACCGTCTGAAAAATGGAAAAATAACCTGTTCCGTGTGGACAGGCGATTACTTTGATTGTTGTGTTCATGTGGTTTTAAAAAGAGATGTGGCAATTTAATACCAAAATAATGTGTTGTGTGTTCATTTGGATACTATGTTAACTGTAGTTTGGGTCATTTTGCTAGTAAGTGAGGGTTCATTAGAATTCATGCTCATAAGAGGTACCCTGGAACATGAAACTTCTCACATGTCAGCTCAATGCAGCAGATCACATAGTAATGGAACTACTACCATAGCAGCTGCTACAAGCCCATCACCACAGGGGGTTTGATCCAGTCAGACAGCACATCCTGCTTCGGAACACCATTGCCTTCTGTCCCCAGCGTTCCGAGGCATGTACTTAGGGATGTGCAAACAGTTAAAGGACTTAGAAGAGCAGAGAGCAACCAGCGGCCTTCTCCTCTGTTTAGTCCAGTAGACCTATAGCGTTGTGATGACATCAAATCACTGCTTTGCCTGCACTGGAATACACTAGAAGAAACCAGCCTGCCACTCATTGGGGAAATGGGGAGAGGTGAGTTTATTCATTTTTCCCTACTGAGGCCCTACCTTCCAACCTATCTGGGCCTACCAACCTACCTTCCTTGGGCTTACCAATCTTCCTGAGGCCTATTGGCCGAATTTCCTATGGCTTACCAACCAATCTGGAGTCTACCAACTTACCTTCATAAGGCCTACCTATTTATCTACCTGGGGCCTACAAATCCACCTAACTTGGACCTACCCACCAACCTGCCTGGGGCCTAGCTACCTAGCTGGGGACTTGCCTTTTTATCTATTTACCTAGGGCTTTTTCTACATACCTACATTGGGCCATTCCTACGTAACTAGGGCCTTACCTGTCCACCTACCTGAAGCCCCTACCTACTTACCTGGGGTCTCACCCACCTACCTGGGGCTTTGCCTGCCTACCTACAGACCTGGTGCCTTGTTTAGGGTGGCACCTTTTGGGGCAGCACCAGGCCTGAAAATAAATTTTTTTAAACTGTATTTATCTTATTTAAAGGCATACTTTCTAATAAATCCAGTTAGAGGTTGATGTTGGGGAGTGGAGGAGGGTCACTGCTAATGCTGTAAGTAAACAGGGGAAGGCAGCAATGTTTACACCTAAACTTAAAGGGGTTGTCTCGCTACAATGATTGTGTTTTAATTAAAAGATCTTTAAAAAACAAGCAGCTTTGTAATATATGTTCATTACAAATGCCCTACTGATTTTGAGTTAGTCCTGTTAGTAGGAGTGCATCAGCTTCTCAAATTTCTATAGCAGCAGACCTGTTGATCCTTATCTTACTGGCTGTCAGGTCTGTATGACTCATCAGCCTTTGAAGACAGGTCAGAGCAGAGAGCCCCTCCTGCACAGAATGCTTCTATAGTGGAGGGAGGGGGAAGGAGGACTCTGGCTTCTGTGTCCCTGCTGCCTGAATTAACCCTGTGTGTGCCTGCTTCCTCCTGCTCTCTACACAGATAGATGTGACAGCAGTGACCCTGTGTGTTACTATAATCATGATGTGTCTGTGGAACTGTCACTATACTAATAGAACAGATCAGGCATGTGAATACTTCATGCTCTGCTGTACTAGTGCCTGAGTATAGTAACACTTCCCAGCTGCCCTGTGTCTGTTCTGACAGGATTTGTTGTTGCTGGAGATGTGGAGACTTGTAAGCTAAGCAGGGGATATAGGAACACTTGCATCCCCTCTGCTCTGCTATTAGCATACAGCTTCACAGACCTCTCTACACTCATAGATCAGCCCTCTCCTGCAACAGACCTAGGCAGGCATACACAGAGTTAACTCTGGCAGCAAACCCCCTCCCCCTTGCTGTATAGAAGTTATGGAGCTGCCTGTGTGCTGAGGGGAGGGGGGGAAGAGGGAGCAGAAGAGACAGACCAAGAAGCACGCCCCTCAATTCAACTATCAGGCTCACTGACAGGCTGAAAGCTTGTAATGAGACAACTCCTTTAAATCATTGCTGTTTTAGAGGTTACAGTAGTTTTTTTCAGTCTCTATGTCCTCAGCACAATGATTTACATCACTGTGTCTGCTGAAGGTAATGGTGTGCATGCCCGACCTCTGCACTCCAGTGACCCCCAGGAGCAGAGGCATTGCTAGGGTCCCAAAACATCCAAGGCTCGGGCCCTTAAGTTTTTCTGAGTAGGGCTGGGTTCACACAGAATCTTTTGTGTCTCATTGTGACCTGCAGATATATTTTTACAGAGAAAAACCTTTGTATGTAGGCTCAGGAGAAATATAAGTGATTACACTGCAGTTACATTTGGTGACTTACAGGAGACGTCTCTGAAGAGTTGTTCTCTTTTTCTTCTTCTCCATCTGTCCTAGACGCCATGACGTCTTCTCCCGGCCACGACTCTTCACTGAAAAATTTACAAAACAAACATCTTAGACTCCTCATTTTATCAGAATTTTTCTTCAATTTCCTATCTCTATACAAAATCCCCATCTATAGTGCCCCAAATGGTAATAATTACCCCCTTGTAGGTAAACATTTGCCCCTATAGCCAGGTAGTAGCCCACTGTACCCAGATAGTAGCCCCCTTGATCCAATAGTTGCCCCCTCTAGCCAGGTTGCTTCCCCCTCTAGCGAGGTTATTAGCCCCTCTAGCCAGGTTACTGCCCTCTGTAGCTGTAGAAGCTAAAAGAAAAAAATGGTCTCCGGCGCTCATCTATTTAAACCTCCGAGAGGCATAAGGAATTAAAAAGTATATATGTAAAATATATTTAATTGGAGTAAAAAACTCATGAAAAGGCTGTAAAACCTAATACAAACATAAAAAAATAAAATCACTAACGACGCGTTTCTCGCCGAGACCGGCGCTACCTCAGGTAATCACAATCCCTGAGGTAACGCCGGTCTCGGCAGAAATGCATTGTTAGTGATTTTATTTTTTTATGTTTGTATTAGGTTTTACAGCCTTTTCATGAGTTTTTTACTCCAATTAAATATATTTTACATATATACTTTCTAATTCCTTATGCCTCTCGGAGGTTTAAATAGATGAGCGCCGGAGACCATTTTTTTCTTTTAGCTTCTGCTGGTCATACCCGCTGCCGCATCCCTTTGTGGCTTTGGAGAGGAATTTTGCGGCTGCCGTAGACGGACCTAATGTGTGTCCTGTATGTGCTTATGAGAGTTGTGCCTCTAGATTAGCCACACAACCATACCAGGTGAGTATGCCAGTGATATGCCCCCTGTAACCAGTAATATGCCCCTCTGTAGCCAGTGATATGCCCCTCTGTAGCCAGTGATATGCCCCTCTGTAGAAAGTGATATGCCCCCCTTTAGCAGTGATATGCCCCTCTGTAGCCAGTGATATGCCCCCCTGTAGCAAGTGATATGCCCCTCTGTAGCCAGTGATATGCCCCTCTGTAGCCAGTGATATGCCCCTCTGTAGAAAGTGATATGCCCCCCTTTAGCCAGTAATATGCCGCTCTGTAGCCAGTGATATGCCCCCCTGTAGCCAGTGATATGCCCCTCTGTAGCCAGTGATATGCCCCCTATAGCCAGTGATATGCCCCTCTGTAGCCAGTGATATGCCCCCCTGTAGCCAGTGATATGCCCCCCTGTAGCCAGTGATATGCCCCCCTGTAGCCAGTAATATGCCCCCTGTAGCCAGTGATATGCCCCCCTGTAGCCAGTGATATGCCCCTCTGTAGCCAGTGATATACCCCCCTGTAGCCAGTGATATGCCCCTCTGTAGCCAGTGATATTCCCCTCTGTAGAAAGTAAGTGATATGCCCCCCTTTAGCCAGTGATATGCCCCTCTGTAGCCAGTGATATGCCCCCTTAGCCACATATGCCCCCTGTAGCCAGTAATATGCCCCCTTAGCCACATATGCCCCCTGTAGCCAGTGATATGCCCCCTTAGCCACATATGCCCCCTGTAGCCAGTGATATGCCCCCCTGTAGCCAGTGATATGCCCCCTGTAGCCCCCTTACCTAATAAAAATAAAATAAAAAAACCTACTTACCTCAGCACAGTCCGCGCGTCCAGGTCCTGCAGCTTGAGAATGGTGTAAGCAGCGTGATGTCATCACGCTACTTACACCGTCTTGCGGGGCCCGGGACCTCCTCGGCCGGCAGAGCTGACGGCTTAGGAGATCCCAGCGTCTCAAGGGGGTGATGAAAGCAGTGCGTCACGCCCCCTGTGACGCTGACGTGTATGTACAGCGCTCAGCAAGCGCTGATACATACGGGGGAGAAGACAGGACAGTACTAATCCATCCTGCCTCCACCCCGACTCTGACTGCGCGGCCGCTGTGAAATGGCCGCGCAGTCAGAGATCGGCGGGCGCCGCCTGCACTAAGGAATGCTCCAGGCCCACGACAGCGGCCTAGAGCCGCCGAGATTCGGGGCACAGGCAGATTTATTCGGGGCTCGTGCTCGTACCCCAAACATCCCAGTACCTATCTCCATGCTTGAATTGTGCTTTTAAGTACTAGAACACACACCACCAATCACGGCAGATACCAAGTGGCAAATACAGTCGTGGGCATGAGCATTAAAGTGCCGATGGCAGCACAAATTC
>JAODAL010026087.1:0-57385 GCA_025379985.1 Phyllomedusa bahiana
AAACTCCCCGCTTTGTCTTGTTGACACCCCCACCCCCCACTGCTTTCAAAAACCCCACCTTGGTCTTCCCCCTTTTGGCTGCCAAGTTATGTTCCAGATTGGGCTGTACCCGCGCTGACTATGAGGGAAATGGATTCGGGAGTTCATGGCTCCAGCGTTTAGAGGAGTTCAGGACTGATTCTCCTTTGCGTTATAGTCGGTATCTGATTACTTGGGAGGACTGGATCTCTTTTTGTAGCTCAGATACTTATTTAACCTATTCCCAGGCAGGGACTCTGGTTCCTGCGGAGAAAAAGTGGAAAGGGGACTTGCGCCCTATCATCTTCAACTATATGTATTGTGTGAGTGTGGTGTGCCCGGTGAGCCAGCGGTTGTGTATGTACCTTTGTTTGTGATATCATGCAATTCGTTTGGTCTGCACATGAGGTTGTTCCCTAGACATGTCGGTACCTGAGGTGCTTAAGTGGGGGTTCTAGGGCGGAGCTCTAGCCCTGGACTCTCGAATGAATCCTGCTGCTGGACAAAGGCCCTCCATTTGGTGCCCAAGTTGTAGAGTCGGTAGCCAATAATGAACCGCTCTCTTTCCATACGCTTGATCCCCCTTGTGTTTTTTTTTTGTTTTTTTTGTTTTCTTTTCTTTTTTTTCCCCCTCCCTTTCTTCTCCTCTTTAGTCCTCCTTGGGCCTTATATAGTGGAGGCCATACTTTTGGCTTTTTTGAGATACCATCTGGAAATAATGCTGCCCTATCTTTTTGGTACTGTACTAACTTAAGGACATATTGTGTAACCTCTGTGCAATGTTTTACACTGTATTTTTCATGATCTTGATAATAAAAATGTTTGAATACGAAAAAAAAAAAAAGAAATAAAAATGAATTTATTGAATTAATTTTTTTTTTCTTTACCCCCATATTACTGTTCATTTTATATACAGATCGGTACAACTTCGGGAGTATTATCATTTGATTCAGCCATGTACAGTTTTATTCCAGATTGCATTAGAAAACCCATAACCGCGCCTCTTTTAAGTTAGCCAATCACAAACAGAGCTCGCTCTGCATTTCTTTTCCCATAGAACTCTATGAGAAAGGGAGCTCAGACGCTTTATTGGCTAAGCTGGACGAGCCCCTCTTCCCCCAACCAATGAAAAGTCCTAGAATATTTCCCATAGACAGTAATAACTTTTAGGGCGCCCTTCTATCGCGCCTTCTTTCTCCATTTTAAAATAGACGCACTACATATGATTGGTGGATTCATATCTGCCACCTGGGCTCAACCAATCAGCTCTTTTCTGCCTTTTTTACTGTATTTTGAACTGTCCGACTTTTCATTTGATTGGTCCATACATCTCCATAGCTTATAATGGGTCACTGTCGCTCCTATTCTGATTGGTTGGTTTCTGCCCACCAATGAGAAGAGCTTACAGAATTTGAATTACTGTATTTCCCAGCAATTCTCTATATCCCAATTCCTGATGTTGCGCCGGTCTCGGCAACAAACGCGTTGTTAGGGATTTAATTGATTTATGTTTATACAAGGTTTCAGCTCTTTTACAGAGAATATTTTACACCTAATATAAATGATTTTTTTAAATCATACCCCATGCCGCACGGCGCTGAGAGCCGAGATTTCATTGCCCCGATCTCGCCATTAACTATAATGGGACAAGTAGCTCGCGCTCTGATTGGCCGAGATAGCCAAGCCCCCGCTAGTTCAACCACTCAGCTCATTTCTGCATTTTTACTGTATTTTGAACTATCCCGCCTTTGATTTTGATTGTTCAATACTTCTCCATAGGTTATAATGGTTCACTGTTGCTCCTATTCTGATTGGCTGGTTTCTGCCAACCAATAAGAAGCGCTTACAAAATTTGAATTACTGTATTTCCCGGCAATTTCCAAGATCCTAATTCCTGATGTAGCGCCGTTCTAGAGTTTTGGAAAGTTTTTCTTTTCTTTTCTTTTTTTAAGGTTTGAGCTCTTTTTCAGATAATGTTTTACACCTAATAAAGTCTATTTTTTTGGAATCATACTCCATGCCTCACGGAGCTGAGAGCCAAGATGGATTTCTGTTGCGATCTTCTATTTGTTTCCTCTCATGTTACGTTCTCGCTTCACTACGCCTCCGCCGGATCATTTAGACCAGAATCAACTAGGTCTGCCTGTCCGAGCTGACGAACGCTTGAATGCGTCTCACTTTACCGAGCCGCAATCGTACATGCCTTGGATTATTCGAGCGCGGCGCGTCCCGCCCCGGAACGCCCACACCGCGCCCACACCGCGCCCATTGCACGCCTCTTCATGCGAGGCGCATCTGAAAGTGGCGAACGCTGCGCCTAACATCGCATCCCTGCGTCCGACAGAGGATTCGGCCCGGTGAGGCGCAGGATACGCCAGAAAACAGGCGTAAATCCCGTTCATACATGTCGCCCTAAGTTTTGGATGCACAATCTTCAACAGACTATACAACATTGCAGGACATGGGTGCTGGATCCCCTGGGACCACCCCCACCCCATCCGGGACTGCCCCCAAAACAGGTCATTGCCAGAAATGTATGCTGCCTGCAGGCCATATGTTGTGCAGGCCTGATTTACAACACCAGCACAACAGTCCTGCTTTGCAGCTAATTCAGTTCTCTCTCTGTTACAAGCAGACTAGAAGAGCACCCCACCCTATGCTGCCACCAGATTTATCTGTAGACTACAGCATCTTCACAGAAAAAAAAAAAATTAAAAACCTAACAATAGCTAATAAAGTGCTGCCCCATCATTACTCTCTAGGTACTTGCCCACAGGAGTCTTATTGTTAAAGGGGATTTGCCAAGAAGTGCCTTATCTGCTAAGAAGCAAAAGTAAACAAAGCATGCTGAGCTGAGAGAGAGTGCTGGTCAGAGCACAGAGCCATGCATAAGGGATCGTGTGCAATGTTTACTCAAATAATCACACTACAACTAGTGGATTCTGTATACAAAAGACAACACCTTTCTCCACAGCCCCTTGAAAGCTCGTTCATGTTCCCTGTCATCAGATAAAGCAGGGATCTACTCAAATAATCACACTACAACTAGAGGATTCTGTATACAAAAGACAACATATTTCTCCACAGTCCCTTGAAAGCTCCCTCTCATCAGATAAGAAGTGTGCCAGTTCAGCTCCTGTCACTCTGCCTGGTCTTATCTAATGCAAGCTTTTAAGTAACTAAGGGCAGGTAAGGTAGCCTGTAGCTCTCTCAGGCTGCAATTTTTTTAATCACATATATTTAGAAAAGTGATTAAATACCCATATTTGGAGGATCCCACGTCAACATTACATCGTGGCAAAACCCCTTTAATGCAACCATGTATGCAACAACTCAAACGCAACAAAATAATGTACTAATTGGGCTGCTCCTCCAACAGAGCTATTTTCAGTATACAGGCCTGATAAGACTAGGTTCATACTTGAGCATGCTCTGCTATTTTTTCTGGTCAAATGATGGACTCTATGGTGGAAACCCGATGGACCCCATTGTAGTTAATGGGACCTGTCAAGGACTGTTTATGTCCATTGTAAAACAAACTTGGTTGCACCTCTGCAACAGAGGGTCCAAGCAGAACCTTCAATGCAAGTGTGGACCTAGCATTAGGCTCTGTTCACACGAGTATTTCAAATTGTAAGCCACGCAGATTACAACTTGAAATACTTGTCTAAAACCAAAAGAAAACTATTCCCATTGATCTCAATAGAAAATACACCTTGTAGTTCATACAATGCATTTTTTTGGCGGTCGGTTTTCAAAACTGACTCGTGATAAAAAAAAACTTTGAACGTGTTCATTCTTTCATCCTGTTCCATGCAAAAACTACTATTGATGGAAATGGGGATGGCTAAAAACCTCATGTAATACATGCCCAAAACATTTGTATGTGGTTTTTAATTCAGATATGTGTCCAAAAGCATGTAGGAATGAATGGGAACTGTTTTTAACTGTAAACCGAAAGTAAACTAAATCCAAAAAAACTATTTTCCTAACAGAACAATGCTCAGTTTATTGCTATATACATTGCTACATTAATACAGGCAGTCCCCTACTTACATCGTTCCGACTTACATACGTCCCCTAGTTACAAGCGGAGACTTATGGGGCGTGGCTGACATTCAACACTGAGTTACACCCCATGATAACCAATTGCCAGCATGCCACAGCTGCACATGAGATACAGAAAGTTAGGTGAAATCTTCTACAAAAGGGCACAGACAGCAAAACAAATGTAAAAAATGTTCCCTTTACTATCCCAAATTTTTTTTTGCTGGAATTACATTTAATAAATATACCTGTTCCGATTTACATACAAATTCAACTTAAGAACAAACCTACAGTCCCTATCCCGTTTGTAACCTGGGGACTGCCTGTAGATATAAAAAAAATCTAAGTTCAAGATCTGCAATGTTGTGTTATTCCGGTGTCTGAATAAGATTCAGCCGAAAGAGACAACACTCCAGATTCCATAAACAAAATTGCAATATTTTGAAAGTGCATGTTGTGGAACAGATATTAGAGGCGTAAGCAATGACATTTTGTTCACCCTGGTACATACTGAGTATGCCTGAAATAGAAATTCTAAAAGCATACTAACTGGAGTACTGTCTCCAAGCAATGTGCACCTGCATACATTTGTAGAGGACATGTGCTATTGTTCCTTTTTTAAGTGACCTGTTCTGTATTGTATATCAGTTTTCATACACACTCCTTAAAGGGAACCTGTCACATAGATTATGCCCCCCTTGCTGAGGACCGCACAAGACATGTCAGACATGCTGTTTCCAGCGCGGTGTCCCTTATTCTGTAAGATGCTGTAGTTTTAGAGCATTTAACCCTCAAATCTTACATGAGCAGGTGTTAGCCCCGCCCACCAAAGGCTAGCCGCACCCACTGACAGTTATTCACATGTTTCTACCTATTTAAAATAATAGGTTTATCAGTTAAGGTGGGTGGGGCTAGCCTCAGGTGGGCGGGGTATGAAAAAACTGACTCTTTGTTTGACTCCTTTCTGGCTGAAAACTCCAGATTTGAGCATTTAATACTCAAAAACTACAGCATCTTACAGAATAAGGGACACAGTGCTGGAAACAGCAGGTCTGACACTAGCTTGTGCTGTCCTCAGCAAGGGGGGCATAATCTATGTAACAGGTTCTCTTTAAACATTTTGTTAGGTTAATAAGCTTCTTGTGAAATTTGCCCTAGCATGTATGTACAGTACAGTACAAACTAAAATACAAAAGCATTTTGTTGATATTTTATATGATAGAGCAACACAAAGTATCTGTAAAGTGTAAAGAAAATATGAGTTTTTCCAATTTTTTAAATTAAATGAAAAAAAGTGAAAAGTTTAGCATGTATATATTCGCCTCCTGTACTCTGATACCTCTAAATAGAATCAATTGTGACCAATTGCCTTTAGAAGCCACCTAAATAGTAAATAGAGTATATCTGTATGTGATTTATTCTCATTATAACTACAGCCGTTTTGGGAAGGCCTCGGGAAAAAAGTGGGGAAAAACCCTTGGTGAACAGCAGCATCTGAAAATAAAGGAAACCCAAAACGACAGTCGGAAATAAATTTGTGGCACAGTTTGATAATTTATTTTTTAAAAAATAGCTGAAGCTTGGCTCTCAACCCCAAACCACAATGGAAGGAGAAATGGCCAACTGAAACCTAAAAAGAAGGCTATCCAAAAAAAACTGACCCCCCCAGTTGAGGAGACCTAATTAGAAAAGGTCAAGGGGGGGGTCATTGGGGGACTACAGAGACCCAAGTCAGCTGGGAAATCTGCCACAGGACAGCTATTAGTCATGTATTTAAAATTGGCCTTTAAGGAGGAGTGGAAAAAAGAAAGCACCTTTTAAAAGCAACCCAAAAGAGTCCTTTTAAATTTTTGTAAAAAGTAAGTAAGGGAACCCCGTAGAGATGGGCGAATTTCTCAAAATTCGGTTTTTATTGCCAATTTCCCCCAAAAAAAAACCGTTCGAATTTCTTAGAATATTTAAAAAACAGCATTTAGGGTGACAGAGCCCGAGGTGCTGTAGAACGTTGCCTGTTTAAAAGAGGGGGAGTTGGTTTGGTTTAACAAAGTTTTTTTTTTGTTGACAGACATGCTCCGCGTCTTGAAGCTTATTAAAATTCCCCGGGCACTAAGAGGGGCAAAAGTGACCAAAAAAAAGAAGGGAAAGTAGCCCGATAAAATCAGCAGGAAGCGGAAAAAAAACAAACTGAGGGTAGGGGGAAAACATTGGGCAGAGTGGGAGGTGACGGAAATCAACAGCAGCAGCAGAAACGTGGGGTTTCCAACAGGGCAAAAAGCCCAACCCAAAGAGGTGGCAAAAGCGGGAAATTAGGCCAAAAGTGGCCCAAAATGACAGGGATTGGAGGGAGGGCGGCAGCAGATGAGGTCAGAAAAGTAAACACAATCACTTTTGGGGGTTTGGAAAAAACAGGTTTGGGAGCCACAATTGGCCAATGACAGAGAGGGGAAATTTCACGGCAGCACAGCAGAGGTCAGCCCAGGGGCCCAAAGGACATTCGGGAGGTGGAAAAAACAGGATGGGCCCAACAGAGGGGAAAAAGGGACAAGTGGAGGTGACGGGGGCCAGCAGCATGAGGTCAGACGGGGAAAAAAGAATTCGGGGATTTGGCCCAAAAACAAATGGGCCCAGAGTGGCACAATGACACGGGTGTCAAGGTCACGGAAAGCACCCATAGCAGCAAAATGAGTCAAAAAGTGGCACAACCCACATTCTGGAGGTGGAAAAAACGGGAGTGGGCCCCACAGAGTGGCACAATGACAGAGATTTTTGGGGGTAAACGGCGGCGGGAGCAACAGAAAAGGGGTTTTCAGAGAGTGGCAAAATACAAAAGTGGGGGGTTCAGGGGAGCAGCCACACCCGCAAAATGAGGTCAAAACAGGGGCACAATGACAAAAGTGGGGAGGTGGGTGGAAAAAACCATCCCGGTAAAGAGGGTTGGGGGGCAAAAGGAAAACTGGCAGCAGATGTGGGGGCATCGGGCAGGGGCCCGGAAACCCAAAAAAGGGGGCTGAGGCAGGTAGTTTGCCCCAATTTCCTTTCTCACAGTTTGGTGAGGCGTCAGGGCTGATGAAATTTCCTGCCCAAAAAGGCATTGTTTTTTGGAAATCCTGCCAAATCCACGCCTGATTCATTTTGGGAACAAAGGTCAGTCGTTCCACTTTTTTTTTTCCCCCCCCCGGGGAAAAGGGCCGTTCCCCTTTGGGGGTAACAAATGGCCCCCACCACACTAAAACCCCCCCTCTGATCCCCAAAACTACGGCCGGGCAGGACAGCTTCCCCCACTGCAAACTCGGCAAGTTGCGGCCACACATCCAGTTTGGCTGCGCATTAGCCCAGGGGAAACTTCTAATGGGGGGGGCAAGTGCTGTCCAAGAAAGGCCACCCCCTTTTTTGGTTCAGGGTCTGCTCCAGGCCCGCTGCTGCGGCGACCCCCTTTTCCTCACTGGGCCCGGGTGAAGGAAGTTTGCTAAACAGTGACCCAGCCCTTAGGTTGCGGGCTGTTTGCGACTATTCGGCTGTCCCACCCGGGCAAATCACATGCTGCGGGCCACCCTGCAAAAAGTAACTCCAGGGTTTCCCTCCCTCCATCTCCACTAAATCCTGCCCCCGTGCTTGCGGGTCATCGCCACATCCCCACCCTCCCTCCCCCCCGCTGTTTCCTGCTCCTCCTCTCTTGTCACCGGGTAAAAAATCCACTCTTTTTTCCCCCAAAAAACAATGCTTCTGTTTTCCAATCCCCTCCTCCTCCCCTCCTCCATTTCCCATCAGTCCCCACCGGACTATGTGGCCACAGATGTAGCCCGCCACGTTCTCCATTTCCCCTGCCCAAACAAATTTTTCAGCACGTTCCGGGACATGAAGCAGGGGGGAAATGACGTTTTTTCATCCCGAAGTCCGGCGACTGACAAATAACGGGGGCCTCCCCCAAGGGGCCCTCAAAAAACCCCGGCAGGTGCCCAACGCATAGCTGCCACCTGCTGAAATCAAAGTTAAAAACAGGGGAGTCCCTCCTGCCCCGGCCCGGGAACATCAAAAAATCGTTAATGGCCCTTTCCCTCTTCATACATTCATTCCAACTTTGTGCAGGCTGAAATTTCCCACGGGGGGAAAACCCTCGCATATAAAGGGGGTGTTGGGGAGGCCGTTTTTTGCCGCCAACCGAGGGGGGGTGTTCCTGGCTTTGTGGGAAAATGGATGAAGTGCATGAAACATTTTTCCGGGCCCAAATTTTCAGAATTTTCTGAAGATGGGTTGGAAGATTTTCGGGAAACCCTTTTTTCCAAAACCCAAATTGGGAACATGTGCCCATGCGGGCACATGGCCCAAACCCTCCTCGGTGCAGCAGGACACCATTTTCCCCTCCCATTTCCTTCCCCAAAGGGTTCCTTTTGCAGTTGGCGCGGAAAAGCCAAAACTCGATTTTTTTGCTGCATGAGGGCGGACCCAGTTCCCCCCTTGTGACTTCGTTCGCCGAGGCAACCCCAGGTAGAACTGCTGACACCACTGTGCCCAAACACATGTGAAATGATGGACATATTTTGTGGGTCGAGATGGTGGGGGTTTCTTTAGGAGGAGGAGGCGGAAAATTGGCGCGGGACCGGGCAGTTTAACAACGGGGAGGAGAAAGCGGCGTCTCCGGGTCCAAGTTTTTTGGTGGGCCGGGGTTTCCGGGGAAAGCAAAACACCCAGGGGGCCGAAAAAGGACATGTACGGGCCCAGCCCGTAGTCACATCCAGACGTCCGCGCGGGCCCGTCACCTTGAACAAACCGATAAGCTCAAGAATCCCCCCACCTTCTTTTCAACATTTTTAATGAAGTGCGTACTGCCTTTTTGGAAAAGAAATTACGGTTTGGGAAATCTCCATCCCCGGCTCGCCAAAACCAAATTGGGTTCTCTGAAAGGGGGGGACTGCAGCACTAACAACTTGACAGGAGTATGGTCTGTTTTCTGCCCCTTGGGAGGGTTGGGACCCCATACTGTTTCTTTTTGGCAATCCCCCTCGCTAAAACACCCCGGGGCGCTATAGTAGCGAGGAGCAGGAGCATCGGGGCCCCGGGGTTTGATGCCCAAAGGGAAAAACCCAGCTCTTTTCTCCCGAGGTGGTGGAGCCTTGATTTGGCTGAATGGAAATGCGGGCCAGGGGGTCCCCCCTGTTTGGCCGGTTTGTTTGCTGCGGCGGCGGGAGGGACCCCCCAATCGACCCAAACTTTTCCCGGGCCACCGGATGGGACCTCATGGTTGAGGGCGGGGCCCGGGTGCCCAACGTTAGCCCCCCCTTCCACGCTTAAATTTTTCCTGCCTACAAAATTCAAACAAAAAACCCATATTCCCCCCCCTCCGTGCCCTTTAGCAAAGAACAACCAACCGCCAGAATGGGATTTTACCCCCCAAACGCCCCCATTGAGTGACTACGGCCCCCGTTTCCCCCTCCTGAGCCCCTGGCCGCTACTTTTTTTGGGCCCCTGCGAAGGGGGTTTTTTTTCCCCCGGGGGCCCGGGTTTGGGTTTCCCGCCCCTCACACTGCTGCTACCCCTGCGGGGTTTCAGGGCCCAAACACGACCCATTTTCGGGCTGTGCCGCTCCCCCTGAGGGCCAAGGTGACGCCTTTTTCCCCTTTACGAAAAGAACCCTTTGCCTCACCCCGGGGCCCGGCCCCAAGGCGGTGGGCTACATCATCATCATTTTTTTTAAACGTCCATTTTGGCTGTCCTCACCCAACCGGTTTTTGGGTATGCAGAGGTTTCCCCCTCACAACATGCCCTTTCCCATCCCCACTTTTAAAACCATCAAAATTTTTTGGCCGCCTCTGCAAGAAGGGGGGGATTTTGGGGCCCCATTTCCTTCGCTCCCAAAAAAGCTGCTGACTCCCCCCCCCTCAAATTGTTAAATCCTCGCAAAAAAAGGGGCGCTGAGCCCAACCAATAGTAGATCTCTGGCTGAGGGAACCGGAAAGGGGCAGAGGCGGGTTGAGGACAGTGGAGGGCCGCTGACCCGCTCCCCCGGGGCCATGCCAACTAAGGGGTTTGGCTGACGTTCCCACCGACTCCTTTGGGGGGGTTGTCCAAAAGTCATCTCGGAGGAAAAGGGGGTTACCTATTTAACCAATCAAGGAAACCCTTGGGTTGCGAACCAAAACATGGGCCCCTAGAGGGCAGCGCAGTTTTGGCCCCACCGATGACCCCTGCTGCGAAAGCCCCCTTTCTTGCTGCGACCTGGGGGTGGAAAGTTTGTGCCTCTGGGGCCCCTCACCCGGTGAAGAGCCTGCCACCTCTCTTCTGACATACTGTTTGTTCAAAAATGAAAAGACACTGTTTGATGAAGATATCTATATAGATAAATACAAAACCCCGTAATTTTACCCCCAAATGAACCCAGGGAAAAAAGCTTTTGGGGAACCCTTGGGTATAAATTGCGCTCCACAAAGGGCAGGAAAAATTTTTAAATTGTAAATTTCCGTTTAAAAACTCGTATTTTTAAAAGAAATTTAAAACACAAACAGCCTTAAAATTAAAACCTTTGGATATAATTATGCTTAAAAAGAATTTCTTCTGTGGCGGTGAAAAACAAAGTTTCTTTTACTGAGTACAACTGCAGAACAACGATTAACCCCTGGATGTAAATTGCGCCAAACAATTGAGCAACCACAAGCTACGAGCTTTGTAGCGTGTTACAATGGCGTGCATTTACGCTACACAAGAAGAGAAAGAATTGAAATTTAAACCCTTCGCTTGTGAATTATGCTACAGGAAAAATTATTTTTTGGCGTGAAAAAAGAGGGTTTATTTAGTCACCACAGCAGAAAAACAACGCTTAATTAACCCTGGATGTAAATTGGGTACCAACAATTGAGCAACCACAAACTACTAGCTTGTAGCGTGTTAACAATGGCGTGTTTTTTACGCTACACAACAAGAGAAAAAATTGTAATTAACCTTCGCTTGTGAATTATGCTAACAGGAAAAAATTATTTTTTGGCGTGAAAAAGACGGTTTATTTAGTCACCACAGCAGAAAAACAACGCTTAATTAACCACTGGATGTAAATTGCGCCAAAAAATTTTGAGAAAACCAAAAACTACGAGCTTTGTAGCGTGTTACAACGGTGTTTTTTACGCTACAACAACAAGAGAAAAAATTGTAATTAACCTTCGCTTGAATTATGCTACAGGAAAAATGTTTTTTTGGCGGTGAAAGACGGTTTATTTTTAGTCCCCACAGCAGCAGAACAACGCTTAATTAACCCCTGGATGTAAATTGCGCCAAACAATTGAGCAACCACAAACTACGAGCTGTGTAGCATGTTACAATGGTGTGTTTTTTACGCTACACAACAAGGAAAAATTGTAATTAACCTTCGCTTTTTGAATTATGCTACAGGAAAAAATGTATTTTTTGGCGGTGAAGACGGTTTTTATTTTTAGTCACCACAGCAGAAAAACAACGCTTAATTAACCCTGGATGTAATTGCGCCAAACAATTGAGCAACCACAAACTACAGTTTTTGTAGCGTTTACAATGGCGTGTTTTACGCTACACAACAAGAGAAAAATTGTAATTAACTTCCGCTTGGTGAATTATGCTACAGGAAAAATGTATTTTTTTTGGCGGTGAAAAAAAACGGTTTCTTTTAGTCACCACAACAGAAAGAACAACGCTTAATTAACCCCTGGAGTAAATTGCGCAAAATGAATTGAAGAGCCAAAAAGAAGTGGTATTTGTATTGTAAAAACGTGTTTTTTTAAATGAATAAAACGAAACAGGTTTGGATCACCCTTGGTATTCAATGTGTGTGACAGTGCTAAAATTTTATGCAGCTCACTGGGCACATGGACTTCAGACCCAATCCCCCACAAAATCAAAAATAAAACGTTAAAGAAAGCAGTCTCTGAACAGCGAGACCCCCCCAAAAAATCGCTGTATAAAAACGTTCTTCAGTAAGAGCTATTAAAAGCAGCCGAGGCGACCTTCCCTATCGTAAGGGGAGGCAGTGTAGCCCCAGCGTCGCCCCGGACTTATATAGTCGGTGACGTACGAACCCCGCCGGTCCTGATTGGCTTCATCTTGCACATGTCATGAGGCTATCCCCCTTTTTTTCCCCAGAGTTTTTTGCCCCATGTAACGCCTGTGCTCGCACCCATTTTATCAACAAAAGCACACTTTTTTCCCCCAAAGTCCCCCAAAACTTCGATTTCGTTCCAAACCGAAGTTTTCCTAAATTCAAAAAATTCCCATTTTAGAATCAATTGCCCACTCTAGACCAGAAAATTTTGGAAAAGGGGGCGCTGCGGTAGAAAAAAAACCTAAACTAGGGGTATGCATCACTTCACAGGGATAAAGCGGTCAGATTTGGGGTTTGAGGGCAACCCTGGAGGAAAAACCTGTAGGGGCTGGAAAAGTAGCGATAGGCATCGGTTCACCTTCCACAACTAAACCTAAGCATAACCCTACGGTAGTTACAAGGGAATGGTTTACATAAAAGGGTGTATTCATGTGTTAAAATGGCCCAGTAAAGTCCAGACCAAAAATTGCATTAGAATCGGGATCATTTTGATTCTTTTCCCCAGATTTTCCCCAAATAAATTTGATAGCTTGTTGCAATGAAAAAGGGGACAACAATTCCACCCTCTAGATGTACAAAGCTGGTAGAGACATCACCAACAGTTTTGCAACTGTCATTACAGCTAAAGGTGATCTACAAAGAATTGACCCCGGGGGGGTGAAAACATGTGATGCCACATTTTTTTTTTTTTAATCGCAAAAATTTGGGGTAGTATGTATATTATCTTCCCCAAAAACTTTTACTTTTGTTTTCACTACCAACAAGATATAAAAAAAAATAAATTTGTTTTTGGCTGTGCATTTTAAAAACTAACAGTTCAAGGGATATGAATATTTTTTTTAACCCACTGTACATGTGTAATATTCAGAAAAAAATGTTTGTGAGCCCCACTAGGAATGGGAACTGATGTTTATGATGATAATCTTTGAACGCTGCTATAGCCACTATTTGACCAACATAAATACAAAATAAACAGGTTCATAGTTACAATACCAATAAAGCTAGTAACAGATTGGAAATTGAAAACAGTACAGGTGGGCTTTATACCCACGGGATGTATAATTTCGATGGTTTAATTACCCACAGGGGGCAGTTATAGCTATCTATCTAACTAAAGGGGGCATATATACCTACCTGTTTACAGCGGGCTGCATACCTGCCTACAGGGGGCATATGTACCTATCTACAGAAAAAATGTATACCCCCCCAATGTGGCTGTATTCCCCGCCTACATGGGGGTATATACCCACCCAAATTTACAGAGGACCATATACCTGCCTACAGGGGGCGTATATACCTACCTATCTTCAGGGGGCTGTATATCTAGCTACAGGGGGCATATATATATATAAAATAAAATATATATATATATATATAATATATATATATATATATATCCACAGGTGCTACTTTATCTAACCTACAGTGCCCTATATACCTAACTACTGGGATCTACAGTGGGGGAAAAAAAGGATTTAGTCAGCCACCAATTGTGCAAGTTCTTCACTTAACAAGATGACCTACCTATCTACAGGGGGCTGTATAGCTACCTACATGGGGCATATATACCTACCTATCCACAGAGGACTGTATACCTGCCTACAGGGGGCGTATATACCTACCTATCTACAGGGGGCTGTATATCTACCTACAGGGGGCATATATATATTTATATATATATATATATATATATATATATATCTCCACAGGGTGCTACTTTACCTACCTACAGTGGCCCTATATACCTAACTACTGGGATCTACAGTGGGGGGAAAAAAAGTATTTAGTCAGCCACAAATTGTGCAAGTTCTTCCACTTAAAAAGATGACCTACCTATCTACAGGGCCTGTATAGCTTCCTACATGGGCATATATACCTACCTATCCACACAGACTGTAAACCTGCCTACAGGGGGCGTATATACCTACCTATCTACAGGGGGCTGTATATCTAGCTACAGGGGGCATATATATATATATATATATATATATCCACAGGGTGCTACTTTACCTACCTACAGTGGCCCTATATACCTAACTACTGGGATCTACAGTGGGGGGAAAAAAAGTATTTAGTCAGCCACCAATTGTGCAAGTTCTTCCACTTAAAAAGATGACCTACCTATCTACAGGGCCTGTATAGCTTCCGACATGGGGCATATATACCTACCTATCCACACAGGACTGTATACCGGCCTACAGGGGGCGTATATACCTACCTATCTACAGGGGGCTGTATAGCTACCTACATGGGGCATATATATTATATATATATATATATATAATATATAATATATATATATATATATATCCACAGGGTGCTACTTACCTACCTACAGTGGCCCTATATACCTAACTACTGGGATCTACAGTGGGGGGAAAAAAAGTATTTAGTCAGCCACCAATTGTGCAAGTTCTTCCACTTAAAAAGATGACCTACCTATCTACAGGGGCCTGTATAGCTTCCTACATGGGGCATATATACCTACCTATCCACAGAGGACTGTATACCTGCCTACAAGGGGCATATATACCTACCCATTTACAGGTGGCATATATACCTATCTATCCACAGGGTGCTACTTTACCTACCTACAGTGGGTCTATATACCTAACTACTGGGATCTAGAGTCAGGAAAAAAAAGTTAAAAAGATGATAGAGGCCTGTAATTGACATCATGGGTAGTCCTCAACTATGAGAGACAAAAATACGAAAACAAATCCCGAAAATCACTTTGTCTGATTTGGAAAGAATTTATTTCCAAATTATGATGGAAAATAAGTATTTTGTCAATAACAAAAGTTCATCTCAATACTTTGTTATATATCCTTTGTTGGCAATGACAGAGGTCAAACGTTTTCTATAAGTCCTCACAAGGTTGGCACACACTGTTGCTGGTATGTTGGCCCATTCCTCCATGCAGATCTCCTCTAGAGCAGTGATGTTTTGAGCTGTCGCTGGGCAACACAGACTTTTAACTTCCTCCAAAAATTTTCTATGGGCTTGAGACCTGAAGATTGGCTAGGCCACTCCAGGACCTTGAAATACTTCTTACGAAGCCGCTCCTTCGTTGCCCTGTTGGTGTGCTTGGGATCATTGTCATGCTGAAAGACTCAGCCACGTTTCATCTTCAATGCCCTTGCTGATGGAAGGAGGTTTGCACTCAAAATCTCACAGTACATGGCCCCACTCATTCTTTCATGTACACGGATCAGTCATCTTGGTCCCTTTGCAGATAACGAGCCCCAAAGTATGATGTTGCCATCCCCATGCTTCACAGTAGATATGGTGTTTTTGGATGCAACTCAGAATCCTCTCTCCTCCAAACACGGCGAGTTGTGTTTCTACCAAACAGTTCTACTTTGGTTTCATCTGACCATATGACATTCTCCCAATACTCTTCTGAATCATCCAACTGCTCTATAGCAAACGTCAGACGGGCCCGGAGATGTACTGTCTTAAGAAGGGGGACACGTCTGGCACTGCAGGATCTGAGTCCCTGACGGCATAGTGTGTTACTGATGGTAGCCTTTGTTATGTTGGTCCCAGTTCTCTGCAGGTCATTCACTAGGTCCCATCGTGTGGCTCTGGGATTTTTGCTGATCGTTCTTGTGATAATTTTTACCCCACGGGGTGAGATCTTGCGTGGAGCCCCAGATCAATGGAAATTATCAGTGTTCTTGTATGTCTTCCATTTTCTAATTATTGCTCCCACAGTTGATTTCTTCACCCCAAGATGCTTGCCTATTGCAGATTCAGTCTTCCCAGCCTGGTGCAGTGCTACAATTCTTTTTTTGTTTCCGGCGACGGCTCTTTGGTCTTCACCATAGAGGAGCTTGGAGTGTGACTGTTTTAGGTTGTGGACAGGTGTCTTTTATACTGATAACAAGTTTAAACAGGTGCCATTATTACAGGTAATGAGTGGTGGGCAGAGGAGCCTCTTAAAGATGAAGTTACAGGTCTGTGAGAGACAGAAATCTTGCTTGTTTGTAGGTTACCAAATACTTATTTTCCACCATAATTTGCAAATAAATTCTTTCCAAATCAGACAATGTGATTCTTGGGATTTGTTTTCTCATTTTGTCACTCATAGTTGAGGTCTACCTATGATGTCAATTACAGGCCTCTCTCATCTTTATAAGTGGGAGAACTTGCACAATTGGTGGCTGAGTAAATACTTTTTTTTTTTACATACACTGTATGTACCTAACTACTTAATCGTGGGCAACATTACTACCTACTTACTTAATGGGAGGGCGCCTATAACAGAGGCAGGAATTGGTAGGGAAATGCTGATAAAGTGAGGAGTATAAGATGTTTGTGTGGTAAATTCTTCAGGTTCAAGTTGTGGCCCGGGAGAAGTCGTCATGGCATTCTGGGCCAGATGGAGAAGAAAAGGCAAAAAGAACGACTAGGAGAACGACTCATCAGAGAAGACATCTTCTGTGAGTCCTTGGATGTCAGGGGTTATTTTGCTTATGTGTGAGATCAGTTCTGTAGTCATGTGGTGGTGCCCTGAGCAGTTCTCTGACCACTATGTGGTCTCTATAGGGCAGTGTTGTAGGTTATACCTGAGCTGATGTCTGACCACTATGTGGTCTCTATATGACGGTGTAGCAGGTTATGTTTGTTATTGATAATGTACAGTATATATTTATTCCTGTGAGTGATTGTGTTGGTTTGTTGGCCCAGTGTAAAGCTCTGCCCAGGGGCCCATAAGGCTGTATAGACGTCTGGTGTATAACATATTGTATTTTACCAAAGAAACAAATCAACTTCCACAAATAACTCTAAACAGAATAAGGATAACTGTAAGAATATGTCTAAAAGTAATACATTAAATTCCAACATAGCCTTATTATAAAATTATGCTTTAAATTAAGTGTAGCATGCATCATCATGGCATGAGCAACAGACATCATCCAATAGAATCTCAGAATTTGAATTTAAAAAAAGAAATGGGATTTCGTACCAGTTTGTGATCTCTAAGAGATGAGATGGGCTATGGTTTCATTATCACAGGGAGACAATCAAACAGAATTTGTGGATGGAAAGACAGAAACTAACAGTGTGTTAATAGACGAAAAGTAATATCATTTGATCAACAGAATGGGTGATTTATGTCATCTTAGAGAGTGATAGTTGGGAAATACATATTAGAAAACTTAAATCAGTTAAATTGTATTGAATAGCAACAGTTGAAACCTAAAAACTCAGAATAAGGTGACGGTGAGGAATATGACAACCCCTCACCCCCAGCACTTCACCCAAATTTACTTAGTTTTTGCAGGATTCAGGACTTCACCTAATTTCCCCCACTCATGTCAACACATGTCATTGGTGGAGCACTCAATTAAACATAAGCAGCGGGGACTCGGAGCCTCAAAGGCCAGGGCAAGGGTGGACTTGTGCTCCGAGAGGCAGAGCATCAAAGAGAGGGATGAGTCACAATGGAGCCAGGATTTCATAAGGAATTATGGAATAACTGTACGTCACAGGCACACTCCAGTTTCATATTTTTAAATATGAAGTGTCCCACATGCATAGCTGTCACTCCCGGGTTTGTAGCAGCCATGGGCTGGGAGAACCGGGTAACTGGTACCAGGAAGAGAGCAGCAACCCAGTGTTTGGTAACCAGTTGTAGCTTAGACCCACACAGTTTTGATGGTACCAGAAGCACGAACCTACGGAATTGCCCTGCCATGATATGGTCTATTTAATCTGTGAAGCTAGGAAAAGCATGGCCCTGGAAAGGAGGCGCGTGTAGACCATCCCAGGGGTGTGAGAGGGGTGTGACGTGGAATGTCCTAGTACAGTTAAAAGTGAGAACCCACCTAGGCCCAGTGTTGTCTCTATTGGATGGGGGTACATGCATCAGCATGCCAGGAGAATCCACACAGGTCCAGTAGGCCAAATTCACCCCCAATGTTTGCCCAGCACATGGCCAACCTTAGGTAAATAGACACATCTTGCTGCCTCTTTGTACCCATATCTCTATTTGCACATCTGACCTGTGTATGTATAGTTATATACCTAAGTATGTATTGTTTGTCTAGTGCACTCACAAGGCGATTAGAAATATATAAACTTTGATCCTGAGATGGTCTGTTGTCCCGATCAAGCTGAATTCATGTGTCAGTCCTCTTGGTCTCGAATATATCGCTACCCAAGGCAGGTTCCAGGCCTGATTATGAGTCTGTAACGGACCAGGCTTATAACTAACGAGGAACTTGTGGCAGTCTAAAGGGCTGGCAGAGTTCTGTTTCACTGGTGCGGGTAAACAGCTCTCTCCCAGCCGTTCAGTGTTGTGGGCGAGTGAGGTATCCTGTCGCACTCCCTGGGTCTTCCTGTGCCCATGTGGATAGGGGTTAACTGTAAAACCATATCTGGCTGACCTTGCGTACCCCTAGGGGGAATGCAACGTCACAAATACACCCCAAGTTAGAACGCTGACTCTCAAGTGGGCACAGTCTTCCTCACAGTGACTATGAATAATTATGGAGGAACTTGGGTGATTTGAGATAGATATGAAGAAACTTGAATGGCTTTGGATAAATATGGACTTTTCTTTGAATATGGAGAATCCTGGTGTCAGTGGTTCCCTAACCTATCTGTGGCTCACCCTGCCTAAAGCAGAAAAGGGTAACGCCGCACTGGAATCTTATCCTGAACAAACCCTGGCCTTAAGCATGGAGCAGACAGACAATATACAACAGACAAAGCGGAAAACAAAATAGGTAAACATGGTTAGTCAAGCCAGGAGAAAATGCAGTACAAAATCACATGATCGGTACCTGTCCTGGCTGATGCATAGCGTTCTCCTTGATGCCTCTAGCATTGTTGGTGGCCATCATTTCTCTCAGAGTGAATTGACTTTTATCACTGAACAACACTAAGGTCCACTGGTCCCTCATCCAGTGTAGATGCTCCCTGGACCATAAAAGACAATGATGCGTGTGCACGGTGGTGTGGTCAGGTATCCTTGCCATTCGTCTAGCATGGTGGTGTGGTCAGGTACCCTTGCCATTCGTCTAGCACTGAGACCACGCTGATGTAAACCATTACGTTAGTGACACTTAGTTGCCTCTCACCTCCCTTACACTTCTTTGACTTTCTGTGACTCTTTCAGTATCTCTGTTTCAACCTGCTGATTACACTGTGTGACACTCTAAGCTCTGTGTCCACTTCCACCTGAGAGCATCCAGCTTAAAACCTCGCAATTATGATCAATTGTAAGGTGTTGTCTTGGTTTCATGATGTCAAAATATGAACAGCATGATGAGGCTTGTTTAAATTCCAAATCAAATTGATTCCCTAAATTGATTGGACAATTCAGGGATCAAACACCTGTTGTGAATTTTGGCATTAACCCTTTAACGAAAGCCAGCCGTCTTTTGACGTCGCCTGGTGCAGACTACACAGCCCTGTTCCCAGCACAGCTCCTGCAGGCGCCGGGGAGTGGGGGAAACCTCCGCTCCCCAGCGCTTAATCCTTTGACTGCTGCAGTTCGGGACTGCAGCATAATCAAAGGGCTTTCCCCTGCCCTTTTGGGTGATTGGGACACCTGGTGACCCGACAGAGCACAGGGAATGGCTGCCCAGTCAGCAATGGAGACCTAGAGTCAGGGCCACCAACAGAAATTTCAGGGCCCCATACAGCTGAAGCACATGTCCCCCCCTGTAGACCCCGCCCCCAGCAACCCGATCGCCCCACCCCCAGTAAAAAAACGGCCTCTAGGATATAAATGCGCCCCTTTTACCACATAATACAGTATGCAAAAAAGAACTATATTGTATAGAACTATACCAAGTGAGTCACATATCTGTCTGTCTCACATATCTGTCAATCTAGTATATCATAGACACAGGGCTAAGTAGCTCCATCCAAAATCCCCCTCCACCCACATACAATATCCCCCTCCATGTTTCGCTTGGTCACGCACCTCACCACCTTTTAAAATAATCACCAGCAAGAATGTAAAAGTGTAACTTCTATCACAGGTACACATGTACACTGCCACTATATTAACGCCGATATAACGCCACCATATGGAGACCACATAGTGATCTGACACCAGCTCGGGTCACATCACATTACAGTGAATACAGCACTGATCCAATATAGAAGCAGACTCACCAGAGATGTCCTATCTGATGAGTCGTTCTCTTCTCTTTTTGAGTCGTTTTTTTTCCCTTCTCTTCTGCATTCCGTTCCACACCATCATGATGACCTTGTCCCCCCCCCACCAACTCATCCCTGCAGAAATTACACAAATATCTAAGAATCCTCACTTTTCCAGTATCTCTTTACCTATTCCCACCTCTGTACAAACTGCCCAGGGGTGGGAGAGCGGGAACAAGCCATAACTTAGAGGCCTAGTATCCTAAGGGGTTGGAGGGTGGGGAGAGAACTGACCCCTGGAGATAATGCTACAACTATGGGGCTGCTCCCCTCTCAATTATATTACCAGGGTTTGGGAGACAAGACCCTAGGTAGGCTGGCAAATGGGCAGGGCCCCCAGGTAATTAACAGGGCCCTATTTAGGTAGGTAGACCCCAGCTGGATAATTACAAAGGCCGGCCCAGGTAGGTTGGTGGGCACCTAGCCACGGGTGGGTAGGTAAATAGCTCTCAGGTAGATAAGCAGGCCCCTTTAGGTAGTATACAGGTATTTAGCAGCCTCCTTTAGCTATTTTGCAGGAAGTCTGGGCCTCCTTTAGCTAGTGTGCAGGTAGAGTCCCCTTTAAATTTGTAGGTAAATTAGGGCCCCTTAGCTAGTTTGTGTGTAGTCAGGGCTCCCTTTGGCTTGTAGGCAGTCAGGGCCCCCTTAGTTTGTAGGTACCGGGCCCTCTTTATGTTTAGGTAGAGTCAGGGCCCTCTTTATGTTAAAGTAGAGTCAGGGCCCTCTTTATGTTTAAGTAGAGTCAGGGCCCTCTTTATGTTTAGGTAGAGTCAGGGTCCTCTTTATATTTAAGTAGCGTCAGGGCCCCCTTTAGGGTTAGGCAGAGTCAGGGCCCCCTTTAGGGTTAGGCAGTAGGGGGCCCTTTAGGTTAGCAGTCAGGGCCCCTTTAGGGTAGGCAGAGTCAAGGCCCCCTTTAGGTTTAGGTAGAGTCAAGGGCCCCTTTAGGATTAGGCAGTAAGGGCCCCCTTTAGGCAGAGTCAGTGCCCCCTTTAGCGTTAGGCAGAGTCAAGGCCCTCTTTAGCGTTAGGCAGAGTCAGGGCCCCCTTTAGGCAGAGTCAGGGCCCCCCTTTAGCGTTAGGCAAAGTCAGGGCCCCCTTTAGGCAGAGTCAGGGCCCCCTTTAGCGTTAGGCAGAGTCAGGGTCCGCTTTCTTATATATATAAAAAAACAAAAAAAACACTTACCTGAGCCTCGCTCCCGCTCCTGCCGCTCCTGGGCGCTTCCCGCCGGCTACTGCCGCCCTGCATAGGCGGCGCGGTGATGTGATGTCACCGCGCGCCTACGTCAGCAGTAGGGGCCGGTGCCTGGCAGGCTGAAGGTCTAACACCTTCAGCCTACCAGGGAGATCAGCAGAGCGCAGCGCTAGCGGCACTGTGCTCCGCTGACACCGTGCAGCCCCGGGAGTGGAGGACATTAGTCCCCGACTCCCGGGCCGGTCTCTGGGCGCTCGGGACACAGGGCCTGGGTGTTCAGAGACCGGATATGGCGGCCGGGCCCCGGGGAGTGGCAGCACTGCCTCCGAGGCCCACAGCGGGCCCCCTTATTCCACCGGGCCCCATTCAGGGTACCGGCTGTACCCACTGTATGGCGGCCTTGCCTAGAGTAGCCCCAGGGATGTCTGTGTAAGAAGCCAGCGATGAAGGCAGACTGTGTGGTGCCCTGATTGCTCCCTGTGTAAAACTGAGACAGATTATAATGAATATATGAATATGAAAAACTACAACCTCCCAAAAAGATACAGGGCAGGAGGGGCCCGAAATGACAACTACCCGGCAAAAACACCATTGAAATACAAAAGAACTACCAAGAGTATAAAAAAATGCCTATGAGTATGATACATAAAATATAACTTTTAATGATATCAGATAAAAATGTACCTAAAGTACAACTTTGGGTACATTTTTATCTGATATCATTAAAAGTTATATTTTATGTATCATGCCCATAGGCATTTTTCGAATGTATGAATATGCTAATACATTACTAAGTGTAAAAAACAAAATGTAACACTTATCCCTTCATGGGATTTAAAAAAAAGCAAAAAATACAAAAAAGTGTAGAAAAAAAAAAAATAAAAATAAATATTTACTAAAAAATATTTGTGCATACCGTATTTTTCGGACTATAAGGCGCACATAAAAGCCTAAGATTTTCTCAGAAATCGAAAGTGCGCCTTATAGTCCGGTGCGCCTTATATATGAATCAATTCTTCACTTTCAGTTTTCAGTTTTCAGTCTTTGTTCAGAACGTATTTACCGCTAATTTAGTGACACTGATTTGGAACTGATTTGCAACTGATTTACAACTGATTTACAATAGTAAATACGTCCGAAATCAGTTACAAATCAGTTGCAAATCAGTTGCAAATAAGTGCCACTGGCGCGTATTTCGCGCCGGATTTACAACCCATTCTTTACAGCGGGTGATTCCGTCGCGAAACAAGGCACAATAAGTGGCAGGCCATTGTAAATCCGGCCGTATTGCAGCTGCAATCCGCGGCGGCAATATGGCATGAAAAAATGAAGAATGGCCTGTACGGCTACCATAGTCAGAAGCGTGACTACGTGCGGTGATACGTACAGCTCTGTGTGCAGAATATCTGTGTTTCAACATTGTCTGTGCATTCAATACCGTACTGTACAGTTTTTATACCCACTACCCGAAAAATGCCTCCTGTTAAGAGACATGCTTATGATGCTGATTTTAAGCTTAAAGCTATAAGTCATGCAGTAGAGCATGGAAATAGAGCAGCTGCCAGAGAATTCAACATTAATGAATCTATGGTGCTAAGTGGAGGAAACAAGAAGATCCCCTTGCGCCAGGTAAAGAAGACCAAACTGAGTTTCAGGGGAAACAAAGCAAGGTGGCCACATCTGGAGGACAAAACTAGAACAGTGGGTTATTGAACAGAGAAGCGCAGCTAGAAGCGTCTCCACTGTCTCTATTAGACTCAAAGCCACAGCATTAGCACGCGAACTGGAGATCTAGGACTTTCCAGGGGGTCCTTCATGGTGCTTTCGTTTCATGAAAAGGCATAATCTCTCCATCCGCACCAGAACTACTGTCTGCCAGCAGCTGCCAAAGGATTATGAAGAGAAGCTGGCCATTTTCCGCACCTACTGCATAGCCAGATAAGTGAAAAGAATATCCAGCCAGAACACATCACTAACATGATGAGGTCCCCCTCACTTTTGATATCCCTGTACAACGTACTGTTGAGAAAACAGGGACCAGTACGGTCTCTATACGTACCACAGGACATGAGAAGTCCTCTTTCACTGTGGTTCTTGCCTGTCAGGCTAATGGCCAGAAACTACCACCATGGTCATTTTTAAGAGGAAGACTTTGCCCAAAGAACAGTTTCCAGCTGGTGTCATCATCAAGGCTAACCCAAAGGGCTGGATGGACGAGGAGAAGATGAGTGAGTGGCTGAGGGAGGTCTATGTCAAGAGACCGGATGGATTTTTCACCAATCCCCATCCCTATTGGTCTGTGACTCCATGCGTGCCCATTTGACGGATACTGTCAAAGCCCAAGTGAAGAAAACAAATTCACTGCTTGCTGTCATTCCGGGTGGATTAACCAAAGAGCTCCAGCCGCTAGATATTGGTGTCAACAGGGCATTTAAGGTTAAATTGCGAGCTTTCATGGAGAATTGGATGACAGAAGGTGACCACACATTCACCAAAACAGGGAGGCAACGCCGTGCCAGTTATGCCACTATGTGCAAGTGGATCGTGGATGCCTGGGAGAAGGTATCAGCCTCCAGTATCATCCGAGCTTTCAAGAAGGCTGGAATCATCACTGAAGAGCTAAGCAGCAGCAACGAGACTGACTCAGATAATGATGAGGGGGACCCGAGAATGCTGGATGAAGAAATCGTGCAACTGTTTAACTCTGACACTGAAGATGAAGAATTTGATGGATTTGTGGGGGATGAATGAACTGAAAAAGTACTGTAAGTGTATTGATTTTTGTTACAACTTGTAAAGTTGAAAAGTTATTGTGAAAGTGTTGAATAAAGTTTGGCTTTCGCTCTGAACTTTGTTTCATTTAATGCGCCGCGCCTTATAGTCCGGTGCGCCTTATAGTCCGGTGCGCCTTATATATGAACGGCGCTCAATGTTAATGCGCTCAATGTTAATGCGCCTTATAGTCCGGTGCGCCTTATAGTCCGAAAAATACGGTACATTAAATACACAAAAAATACCCTACACATATTAGGTCTCCACATGACCATGATAACCTGTAGAATTAATCTAAGTTATTAAGTGTGAAATGTGAATGGTGTAAAAAAAAATGTAAAAAAAACCATGCTGCAATAATTTAAGTGAATTTAAACTATTCCCCAAAAGTAAGCTTGCCCCAAATAAAACGAGGCCTCACACAACTGCGTCATTCAAAAAATAAATTAGTTACGACTGTTGAAACACAAGAAGGCTAAAAAATGTGCTGGTTATTAACTACTTTTCAAGAGTTTGGCTTAAAGGGTTAAGCTCCTTGTTAGAGATCGGCAAGTTGTGCAAAAAGTACTGAAACAATGAGCAATTGGACATGTACATTCTAAAGTTTAGAGATTGTCTCATTTAGTTCATTTAAAACAATTTAAACCAAAATACAAATATCCCTAACTTTTTGTGAGTAGTGTATATGAGTGCATAGTAATTGTATATTGTATATATAAGGGGTAGGTGTACTATTATGTGTGCACCTAGAATATATAGTAAAATGTAGCAAAATGTTATATATTTTGGCACCACATCTAGTTTTAGACTTGTGTATTCTCTGTTTAAGACAGTTTTTAAACCTCCTCTGCTAAGTGGCATGGTTTAGATATATCTATCATATTAGAAAAACATCTTAAACATTAAAGGTTTTTTTTGGAAATTCAAAAATAGGATTTTCTAGGAATAGTCCCCCTATTGTCTATGAGCTATTTCTGGTATTGAAGCTAAGTCTCAATAAAGTTAAAGGGGTTGTCTCACTTCATCGATTCATCTTACCTCAGTCCTGTTTTCCTGGTTTCATTTTTGAATTCAGGGTCGTTTACTGGCTACTACTAGTCCTGCAGTGACGAGCTACTGAGGACACTATGTCTGCAACCAGTGCTGGCAACCTATCAGGAGAGAACAAACAGGTCTGTAGCTATAGTGACCTGAGGAGCTGATGCAGCCCATACAAGAGGGGATATCTAGGAATAGGTAGGATACTGTTAATGGACACATCTTGCAAAGTGACTTGTTTTTGCAAGATGTTTATCATAAAAATCAATCTTTGTAGTGAGACAACCCCTTTAATGTAGATGAGCTGAAATATGTTGCTACTGTATGTATAATATGTGTAATTTAGAGTTTCCCCATTAACTCTGTGGTTATAAATTCAATTTTCAGTACTACTCCATAAATTATTTTTCAGAAAGAGTTATACCACATATTTTCATCTAATTTTTCTGTATTTAAAAGGTTGCCAACAAGTAGAGAAGGAGCGACCATTAGGAAGAGGAGAAAAGAACTGACAACACTTAATTAAGTGGAGTTGTAAGTGCATGAGATTCCATTATCTGTAGCCACCAAACGTTATAAATTTAGAACAGAAAATCTATACTGAACATTACAAACTATTACTACAAATAACATATCTTCACGGTATAACACTAATAGCAGATTCTTCCCATATCAGAATGAAAATATTGGACTATTGGTAATAGAGTACCCGCTTTCAGTTTTTTGCAATATATTTATAGGATAAGGCTACACGTACTGCTTCCAAAGAACATCAGTAATTACAAAAAAATGTAATTTGTAAAATGTAAGTGAGCCCTATATCATGCATGTGTGGACACACTCATGTCTGCACTCTCCAGCCAACCACCAGCAGTTACTCACCACTCCACGCTCTGCTCCCCGCTGCTGCTGGTCTCCCGGTACGCGTGCACTCCCTCCCTAGGATGCACGTGCCGGCTCTAAAGGGCCAGTGCATCATTTGTGTTCAAATGGCTGGCCACCACCTGGGATTTAAGGAACTTCCTTTCTTTGCTTCTGGTCAGATTGCTGGTGTCCTTAGATGATTCTGACCTGTGCTTTTGGGCTGCTGTTACGTTCTGTACCTGTCATACCGCTGGGGTATGCTGTCACCTGTCTACACCTTTGCCTTCCTCCTTGGTTCCTTGTCTGGGCACTTGGCGTCAGCATGAGAAGCCACGTCAGCCCTCCTGCAGCCAAGCCCACTTCGTCTTGCGGCGGGATCCGGTGATTTCCAGCGGGCTTCTTAAACTCCACTCCCTTCATCTCTCGCGGTGACCCAGAGGATCCACATATGATAAATGTGACACCCTAAAATATCTCTGAATTCATGAGAAATCCTTAAGCAATCAAAGATGCACTGAGACACAGTGTTGGGGGACATGTCATGGCTCTTAACAACTCAGAACTTGTATGGCGCCATAATACGGCTGTATACATAAGGCCTGATACCATATTATTAAGCGCTTCTATCCCAGTGCACAGTCTGACATCCAGAAAGCATGCAAGAAGAAGAGGACGGACAATGACATTCTGCAGTTAGAACAGCGGGCTGCATTTTTCACAACCATTAGGGCATGTCCCCACTGCAGGGGTTTTTGGCCGGTTTTTCAGGCGGGTTGCGGTTTTGCAGACCGCCTGAAAAAACGGCCAAAAACCAGCAGAACGGGGCTCGATGGGAAAACCCGTGCAGTAGTCCCCGCTGCACGGGTTTTCCGCCCGGTGGTTTTGCCACCGGCGGTCCGCCCTTCACATTGTGAATGCACATTCTTCCGTCCGGTTTCCGGACAGAATATGTGCATCTCAATGTGAAGTTGAAAGGCTTTTCTCCGCTCATCGCGGAGAAAAGTCGTCCCCCCGCAGTCGTGGGGCCGGCCACAAAACAGTGCAAATACCGGTCGCATAACCGACCGGTATTTCGCACTTGCCGTGTAAACGGCCCCTTAATGCACCTTTCAAATATTTAAAAAAGACACAAAATGGCAAAATAACTATTTGTGCTGAGAATCCTGTCCTTTCCCCCTTTAAAATGACACATGATATGTTGTGGTCTTAGTGACATAGGCCATGTCTTAATTAAAAGTGCAGTTTATTCTGGTGTCATGACTTTCATTTTTAAAGGATCCATGCCACATATGCAGGATTAATTTGATTTATTATTGCAAAAGATTATAAAACATCCCATTGGCTTACAGCAGGATCTTTAAGATTTCTCTCAGGTTTCTTTTTATTAAGTATTATAGTTCAGTAGACTATATCATTCATCCTGCCAGAAGAAACAATCACCTGAAAGAAGAGAAAATAAGTGTCAGAATAAACACAGTCTTAATAATGAAATCAGTGTTCTTCAGAAACGTTACTGTTGTAATATAGAACTGGTTACGTCCCCTGCTCTGCTACTCATGACAATGTGATAGCTCAGAGGTTCAACAACTTATTTCCATACTGTATTTACAGTAGATAGAAGGTTGTTATATATTGGAAAATATTGATTTAATCATTAAAAGAGAACCTGTCACATAGATTATGTCCCCCTTGATGAGAACAGCACTAGCTAGAGTCAGACATACTGTTTCCAGCGCTGGGTCCCTTACTCTGTAAGATGCAGAAGTTTCAGAGCATTTAAAGGGGATGTATCTCTTCCTTAGTTCGGCTGATTCACACTGCTCTCAGCTTCTCAACTCTGGAAATGCAGGGGCGTTTCTTCCCCTCCCCGCTGGGTGACATCATCCCCCCGTCACTGTGCATGCGGGCTCCCGAGACTCTCCCCCCTCCCCTCTCTGAGTCCACATGTCACTGGGTCTTTCCCTATGCAGTCTTATTTTGTAAGAGCTGTATACATACCACAGGCTGCATTCAATCTAGACTGAGCAACTGAACTCTTCTCCTGTCACAGCTGGAGATGTGTTACAGCTTTCTACGTACAGCACAGATCACCCTTCTATGCAGGAGAGTTAGGCACCGGGGACAAACTGTTTATGTTTTCTCATTGTAGAATCTGTTGCAGTCTGTTCTGCTGGGTGTGGAGAGAGAAAATGCTATGGCCCCTAACTCTGAGTCAGGCAGGGATCGACACAAATTGTGCTATTTCCTGATTGTGTAAGCCCTTCAGTGTAATTCTGTTTCTTCTGCCTGTATAAAGTGAAAATGTGACGATCCCTTACTCTGAGTGACAGACACAGCTCCATGAATCGACCGAGGGCTGTACAGAATGTAAATGAGCTTTCAGCTAGTGAAATGCAAGGAGGAGGGATCGGGAGGGATTCGACCAGCACTGGATATCAGTGTAAACAAAAACACAATATAAGGAATACCGTGAATACAAGACAGCTTTGCTAATGACATACAATTGCAAAGTTGCTTGTTTTCACTGTCCCCTTATTCTGAAGACCATTTAATGAAATGATAAAACCCCTTTAATGCTCAAATATGGCCTGCTCTGCCAGAAAAGAGTCCACTTAAGAGTCCCGGTCTAGCTCTGCCCACCTGCTGGTTATTTACAGATTTCTACATATTCAAAGTAAAAGGTTGAATCAGCAGTGGGTGGGTGGGCTAGTTGCGGTGAGCGGGGCTAACACCTGCTCATGGATAAGCTTGACTTTTCTCTGGCAGAACAGGCTGCAAACTGCCAAATTTGAGCATTAAATGCTCTGAAACTACTGTATCTTACAGAATAATGGGCACACCGCTGGACACAGCCATGTATCAAGAATGGAAAGATTTGATTAAAACTATTACTTACAGAATGGGAACATACGGGGTAAAATTGACATGGAGAAGAATTCTTAGTTGAAAATAAACATAACTACAACAACTAGCATCAAGCTGCCAGAAGCAATAAGGGAGCACCAATAAGGGGGCATCAAAACAGGCATAGATACACATGACAAGAACATAGTTCTTTCTTTAGATAAGCTGCCACATATATCACGTAATCCCGTTTTGATCAAGGCACCATTAACAGGCCTTCAACCTGTGAGTAACCAGTCAAGCGAAAGATCAATGGGCCATTATAGAAAACTTAATAACCTTTAATGTATAGATATAAAAACAGCAGTTTAGCCAAAATATATCACATAAATGGTAAAGAAGGGGTACTTAATTGCATTTGCTGTGGTACAAAACCATTCAGTCCATAGAACTTTCAAAGATCCGCTTTTTAGCCCCGGCAGGAGCTTTCCATCGAGACGCCAGGAGACCGGGCAGATCGTGTCTGTGCACGTAGCACTCAGCGACGTTTCGGGGAGGCTCCTCCCCTTTCTCAAGCATACGCCTACTAGCCCGAATACGACCTATATAGGGCTAATAACACACATGTGTTTAACATCCTAAAAAAACAAACATTAAAACCAATGAACAATCTACGAATAAATAAAACAATTACAAAAATGCTTTGAGACTAAATGTCTCATTGATGCCTCTTGGAGCCATCGCATCTAAGCGGTGAATCCAAAAGGCTTGGCAGTTAAAAAGAAGACTCCTCCAAAGAGAAGCCTTTTGGATTCACCGCTTAGATGCGTTCATTGTAAATCCGACCGTATTGCGGCCGCAATCCGCGCCAGCAATACGGCACGGAAATATGTACGGGTATTGATTTTTGTTACAACCTTACAAGTTGAGAGTTATTGTGAAAGTGTTGAATAAAGTTTGGCTTGCGGTCTGAGCTTGGTTTCATTTAATGCGCCGCGCCTTATAGTCCGGTGCGCCTTATAGTCCGGTGCGCCTTATAGTCTGGTGCGCCTTATATATGAACCTAGATGCCTGAGCAGGCGCTCATTGTTAATGCGCCTTATAGTTCGGTGCGCCTTATAGTCTGAAAAATACGGTAAGCTTAAATTAAGTGGGTAGACTACAGTTATCTGAAAGATAATCAAAATTAGGGTTATGTATTATAAGAAACTTGGGATGACCTACTAACTATATGTAAATATATCCAAGAGTTATATAGAGTTTTTTCTCATGGTCTAATTAGTGTATACCCACTTCTCTAGGCATCCCCTACATCCAGAGGAAAGAAAGATTCTGCACTAACAGAGAAAGGAATTCTTAATTGTACAAACAGTGAGATTGCAAAACTCTTTACCAGAGCTTACCATTTTATATAATCAACTAAATGAACTGAAAGGGGGCTTTGATACACTTGTGGAGTAGAACAGTGTTACAAACTAAAGTTATAAAATGACTGGATAACCCCTGAGCGCTGCTCCATACATGGTGGGGGCTGGATGTTAATTACAGCTGACACGTACTATTAGTAGGCAGGATTGGTGATAATTCTAAAATCAGCTGTTTAACTACGTCGATACTGCGGTCAGTTTGGCTGCAGCATGTAAGCAGTTATAAAGGAGTGCGCTTCCCACTTCAGATTGGGACCTAAAGAAAACCTCCAGGACTGCCACGAGTTATTTCAATTGATGAAATGTGTAAAAACAACACCCCTAAAAAATTGCATTTTTCTTACAATTCTATCACACAGAATTTTCTTTTTGAATTCCATATTACATTATATGGTGCATTAAATTGTACCATTAAAAAATAAAACTTGTGCCACAAAAAAACAAGCCCTCATACAGCTATATCAGGGAAAAAAAACATGTCTTGAAAGATGAAGATAAAAAAAAATAATGAGAACAAAACAACAAAAATGTTCCTATATCTATATCTATCTACAGTATATCTCCACTGCATACAAAAACGTCCATTTTTTCAGCGTTTTTCATTTTATAAAAAACTAAAAAACAACTGTAGAGAGGTCCCATAGACTTCTATAGTAAAAACGTCCTGTAGTCTTTTTTCTGCTCATTTTATTTGCCGGTCGTTTTTTGAAGCATGTTGCAAAAAACGACAGAGCAGGGCAGATAATTTACTCTTGGAGTCTATGTAAAGTGGCGGACGTTTTTTGGCACTTTTTTGGTGCATTTTTTGGCACTTTTTTTGCAGGAATCCATAGCAATTATAATGTGCATTTCTGCAAAAAAAGTGTGTAAAAAATATGCCAAAAAATGCGCCAAAAATATGACTTTTTTTGCAGCTTTTGACAAAAAACTCAGTTTTATGAACGTTTTTAGGATTTGGTTTTCAGTAAGTTTTTTTGTACAATGCCGTGTAGACATAGTCCAAAGGTTTAAAGGTCACCTATCAAGGGGTTTATTTGTTTGGAGCTAGAAAGTAAGACATTAGGAGAGTCACCCACTTTGGCACAGTACTACTGTATGGAAGGAGGAAATGAGAAGAACAACTATGCAAGAACCCAGCAGAAAGGGTATTCGGTTCTCTGCAAAATCAAAATTATGGGACTGAGAAATGATTAAAATGTTATGTTTAATGCTTACTTGTGCATTCTGTTACAGAAGTTACCCTACTACACGTGAATTGTAAGGTTTCTTACTTGTTTTATGTATTTATATATACATTTGCTTCAGTTTGTATGCAGTTTGGCAACATGGTGATAGGGAATTCCACTAGATACAAGATTAGGTTTGTCTTCAAGCACCGGAAAAATTTAAAACAATAAACTTTAATCCACATGATATTAAAAAATGTATAGCCCCCATCCTCTGACACATTTTGAGCCCCTTAGATCTTACTCACAGAGTGAATTCCATCCTTGTTTGCAGTGATGCTGTTGGTATTCAGCCATCACAGGTAGCCATTTGGGTGGACAGAAGTGATTGGAGGATGAGTGGTTGCATAACCAAGATGTGGGGGAGTCCCCAGGCTAGCAAAAAATAGGGAGTTTTTCTGCTGCTTCACATATTGTGTACAACCTACAAAATTAGGGCAAACAATACTATAACCAAAAGGTAAATATATTAAACAAACCAACAAAAACAACCTTAAGGTAAAAAAATAGACCTTTATTACAATACAAAAAATGATAACACATACAAAATAGTCAAAATATATAATACAAAAATACAAGGCCACCCAACAGAACAAAGCTACCACCCTCCAAAGACTAACAGGTTAATAAGACCGAAAAATAACTAGGCTAAGATGTATATGTACAGTAATAAAAAATATATAAACTATATTGCATACTTTGCCAACAGGCCAACCCGTGAATGGAGAGGAGCACTACCCCTAGGTAGAAGTCATGTAAGATATCGTGGAAAGGCAAGAGTTGGTGTCTAGGACTACAGAGAGAATTACTGAAAATGAGTAAGTGTAGAAGCGAATTGGCGTTGGCTATCGAGATCGATCGATAGTCGTCCGCTAACGATAAAGGTTTTCGATAGTGAGCATCATTAAGCGCGATGACCATTAAAGTCTATGGGAGAGCAACAACACCTTCATTATTACACCCAAACAACTGAGAGAAGCTGAAATTAACAATCCACAACAGTCCAATGGATACGTGCTACATCTTAGTCACACACTTATGTTAAAAAGTCATATTCTTTTTGTAGTTAGTTTTTATTTATAATTATATATGTTTTTCTATATCATCTTTTTTTTTTGTGTATATTTTAGTTTGTTACATTTTTAAATTTTATATTTAAAAATTTTTTTTCATTTTAGATATTATTGATTAATTTTATAAAAAATATATTTTCAAATTATAGCATAATACTTATATTATTTTTTTCAATAACAACTCTACATCCAAGAACTGCGGAGAGAGAAGTCCACAAAAAGACAAAAAAAAACCAATCCTAAAAAAATCACTACCACCTCACCATAAAAAACCGAAAACAACCACAAAACAAAATCAATAAAAAACCCAAAATGAATAACCTATCACAAAACCATACAAAAAATTCAAAAACACAGCAACACCAAAAGAAAAATAAACAACGACGAAATCAAGAAAAACCACCAAAAAAAATAAACTAACAACCTAAAAAAATAACTCAGACCCAAAAAAAACAAACAAACAACCATAATACCAAAAAACGTTAACACACAAAACAAATCATCATAATAAAAACAATGCCATACCACATTCCAACTCCAAAAAAAAAAAAAAATAATATCTTCCAAGCAAAATTTAAAACTTCCATAATAAAATCTGAAAACAAAAACAAAATCAAAAACGCAACAACTGTGCAAAAGCCAGTGCGAAAAAAACAAGCCAAAAAAAACACCAAACCAACCACTACACTAATGACACCAAAAGTCACAGACCCATTTATCCACTCCCTGTCAAACCCCCACATCCTGACCCAAAAACCAGCCTCACCCACAAATTCAAAAGTGCCAGAAGGCAGAAAGATAATTAACCACATGATACTTTTGACCTGTGGACTTGAATATCCCTGTCCCCTGGAAACGCAGCAATGAGCCCCAAACCAGCATGACCCTCACTTTAAACAAGTGCCGCAAAAAGGAGTCTTCAACCACCATTTTAGTTATCACTGGAACCATTGACTATACCTGATCCTGGCCCACAGCATAGAGCCCAAACCAGCATACCCCCACATTAAAAAAGTGCCCGGAAAAAGTAAGTCTTTTCATACCCACCCATTTTTAGTTTCACTGACATTGACAATAACCTGTCCTTGGACCACAGCATGAGCCCCAAACCTGCATACCCCCACATTTAAAAAGTGCCGTAAAAAAAGGAGTCATTCAACCACCCTATTAGTTTCACTGTGAAACATTGACTATACTGTCCTGGGCCACAGCATGACCCAAACCGCAGATCCCACATTTAAAAAAGTGCCCGGAAAAAGGAGTCCTTTCAACCACCATTTAAGTTTCACTTGGACATTGAACTATACCTGTCCTGGGCCACAGCATGAAGCCCCAAAACTCTGCATGACCCCCGCACATTTAAAAAGTGCCGGAAAAAGAGTCTTTTCAACCACTCATTTTTAGTTGAACGGACATTGAACTATACCTGTCCTGGGCCACAGCAGGACCCAGGCCCGGTATTTACAGTGGGTGCGGTGAAAGCCCAGGTGGCGACCGTCATCAATTAACACGCAGGAAAAAATGTGCCCAGAATACGCATCAACTAAACAGTACGTGCTGACAGAGTGTGCGGAAGCGGAAGTGTGAGAACTCCACCTTCCTCTGTAACACAGTACAATACCTGGGTATGGCGCTTGCCGCCACCGTATGAGTGTGGACAATTGAGCTTCACTTGGAAATACTGGTGTTTAAACGCTCCTGATCCAACCCAGGTGACCTTTATCTTGGCATTCTTTTTCCTCATTTTTACTCAACGTGCTCGGAGGAATGGTCCTCTGTACTTTGTTCCCCTGTCCTGCTCCATACTCCATGTCCCTCAGAATAACCTACATCTGGTCAAGATTTCCTGTACCTTCCCTTGTACAGAAATCAGAGGAAATTTTTACAGCTATTTTGTACAAGCAAGTTTTTAAGTACTTTTAATTCTAGAAAACACATTTTTAAAATAGATGAAGCCTCCACCATTGTCTTTGTTTCTCTTTTTTTCATTGTATTAAATGGGTTGTTCCTCAATACAGGGATTGATACTATGCTAAAGATCTTGCAAAACAGGAGTCATTTTCAATAATGTGTCATTAAGTGTCCTACCTATTCAGTTTCAGACAGCACCAACACCCCTTGATCACTCTTGACAATTGTGAAGAAAAAGTCGGTTATAGAACAAAATTTTTTAGAAAGGACCTTAATAGCGTGCTGTCACAGCAAACAATGCCCCAGAAATTCAAAGCATGACCCTTGAGCCACGTTGGGGTCAATATGTTAAGGAACAAATGTCTGTTAGAAACAAAATTTTTTTTTAATAATAGACCTGTAGTATTGCTGCATTTCAAAGCAGCATGACCCAAAAAATTTAAAAATGACTTCTCAGCCACTGTTAAAAATGTGAGGAAGAATGGCCTACTTATAAGCCACATTTCAGTTACAAAGGACCATGATTATTGCTGTATCTCACAGCTACTTGACCCCAAAAAAAAATATAAATATGACTTCTCAGCCACTATTAAAAATTGTGGATGGAGAAAATGCCACTTAGAAGTCACATTCTGTTCCAAAGGACCATGATTATTGCTGTAATCTCACAGCAACATGACCTTCAAAACCTCAAAAAGATAAATGAGTAAATGGAATACTTGTTGTCCATGAAACCATGCAGTCTTGCATACAAAGTCAACCGTCACCGCAAAACCAGCAAAATGAACAGTTGGGAAAGGAGAATAAAAAATGCAGTAAGAAATGATCATTTAAAAAAAAGTTTTCAAGAGACATTTTTCAGTTGTTAAAAGAATGTGAATTTAGGACTTGGCAACTAATCGGTGACCTCGCAATTGGGTGCCACCAACATCAGAGATCCATGCCTGGATTCATCTTGATGAAAGTCAAACGATCCACATTATCTGCGTGAAACCGGATCTTTTGTCTCTAAAGACTCCCTCCAGCTGTGCAGAAGTCCGCTCAATATGACGCTGGCTGCTGGGCAGGACAACAACCTCGATGTCGTGACGAGCCAGCTCGGCCATTCGTCCATTTGGATACCCAGAATCTATTGGGTCCGAACACATGCAAAAACATCGGTGTATGAGACGCCAGAAAGTCCGTGTCACCATGAACTTATGCTGATCTCAGTGTGTTGGATGTGTGCCCTCAATTGTATGCGTTGTGAGCGTGGTAAACAAAGATTGCCAGAGGGTCACCCATTAGGCTTCAGCCACTTGCCTGCTGCTGCCGCTAGACCCTACTTGGCACCTCTACCTGCTGGTCACGTTCCGCTGATGTAGTTCCAACCGTGACCTTTGGGGAACGTGTAAGCAGACGCAAACCGATGTCTCCAGTTGATCCAATCAGCAAGGTCCCATTTCCTGCATTTACTCTCATATTTGGTGGGTGGAAGGAAGAGTGCTGATTTTTGTTTGTGTACCGGGGATCCAGGAGTGTGTCCACCCTAACTGTTGTTCATTTTGAAGGCCTAATGCAGAGGATCATGTTGGAGGAAAAATGGAGCATCCAAGCACTCATGTGAGAGATGGAGCCTTGATTTCCCAAGCCTCTGGGTCGATGTGCACTAGCAAACATGATCTTCCTCATCTACCACCTCCTCCTCAAATTCGCGCCAACCTCTTTTCCAAGGCAGGGACAGACGGTAACATCGGTGGTCTAGGAATACCTCCCTCCTCCTCCTCCTCCGCGTGGCCTCCGTAACAACTACAACACACCCTGACTTGCTAGATGATGCACCCTGAGAAGCTGATGCGCCACCCTTGTAACCAAACTAGCTCTGGACCCCGAACCACTGTCCAAATGAAGACCGATGAACTTGTGAAACTGTCGGGCCTTGTGTGATTTGACGGAGAGAAAGGCTCCGTGTCCCGCATCTGGTGTCCAGTCTCCTCCTTCTGTCGTCTGCTGACCTGTGTTTCACAGAGTGTCCACACGAATCGTTCCAGAACTAAGATCACCACAATGCTCCAAGAGACAAGGGGCATTGTCCAACACGACCATTTTGGTGGCTTCTTCTCAAAAACTGCAAGGAAGGTGCAGAGCTCTTTCACCTGCCTCCACTCTCGTGGTTCAACCCCCCCGAGGTCCGTACCTGCTGCTTGTCCAGGCCATGTGTCACTTCGTACGCGTAATGGCATTGCGCTGCTCGCCACAATCGCTGAGCATGTGGAGGGTTGAATTCAGCTGTGTGCCACGTCAACAATGAAGGGGAGGCCGAGCTGACGCTGGCAGACGCAGCCAGGCCGGTGACGAAGCAGGGTTCGAACGGCGGAAGTGCGAAACCTTAATCGACCTCGAGCCATCTTCAGCAGCATCCAGACCCGGGTACTCTTAGAAAATTTCTGGGTCCGACAAGGTTCATGACCATTGCCAGCAAGGGAGTGCTCCCAGCCTACGATCTTAAGGGCAGCCACAGATTTTCGCCCTTCTCTCGCACACACCTTGCCTGGCACTAGTTTCTTGTCACCCAGCCACGCACGGTCCTCTTTGCTTAGAGCATCCACAGCTCCTACCTGGTGTGGACGGTCTCACAAGGCAGATTCATTTCAACACGGCTGGTGTCCCTCTGGCACGTGATGCCACCAGAAGGAACCTTGGGGTAAAGGAGCCCTGCACCATCCCTGCGGTGTTGAAGAGCGTGCGCCGAGCCCTGAAGCACCGTCACCCCAGAGACATCCACCAGCACACCCAGAATGAGGCTGTCAACAGAGATATAGCGCCTTGGCCGTGCTTACTAGTCATGGACGGTGGTGAGATGACCTTTTCCGGACACAAGATTCAGACAACGCGCTTGAAATTTTAGATGACACGTGGCTTGGCCAGGCAGGACGGCTTATCTGTCCAAGAAATGCCATTTCACTATACTAGTGGGATGACAGCAGGAATCCAATGGCTATGACTGGCTTGAACACAGCGAATCCAATGCCGACTGGAACAGGAGGCAGCAGAGGATGTAGACTGGATCAAGGCAAAGTCAGGAGGAGCACAGTTGAATACACTTAGGTATTAGAAGTTTGCAGGGAATAACCGCAAAGAAGAGGAACTAACGAATGCAAGTTTCCAGGCTGGAGACTGCACATCAGGAGCATTAAACACATACACAGCAATGAGTAACAGCCTATGAGGAGTTTAAATAAGTGCTGACAAACAGAAACAAGATGGCACCCAGCTGAGACACGATCACCATCTTGACTGAGGGCAAACTAAGGGCAAACAGATGGGGGGGGGGGGGGGGGGGGGGGGGGGGGGGGGGGGGGGGGGGCAGTAAACAAGTTCAAGTCATAGCAGGACAACAGCGCCTCAGGACGATACCTGACTCTGGTCGCTCCGGATGTCTTGAAATGAAATTTGTATTATCAGTCTAGGAGCATTGATGTTACTCACTGGATCCCACGAATTTTCTTTTCTTCGGGCCCATAACCTGTCCACTTATGAGGTAGTGTAGCTGGTTTCTGAAAATTCTGAGTCTTAGATTTTCTCCACAACAAACTGTCTTGCCCATCAATCTTCATCTGCCATCAGGGAGGAGAGAAACACGTTCCTGGAAAAGGGATTGGGCACGCAGGCTTTCGTAGAGACACATGAACACAGGATGAACTCATAGAAGATTGGGAGCTTGAGCGCCGAAACAGCTACTGTACTAATTATCTTGAAATCCTATACGGCCCAACAACTTCTGTCCCAATTTTGGTGAAGTAAACTCTAAGTTTGCAAATTTCTGGTAAAAGCCATCCCTTTAATCCCCCACCATAAAGTTGGTGCTGGCCTACGACGTCTAATCTGCCATTCTCTTGTAGTTTTCTTGACCCCTCTCTAGCGTTTCCTTTAGTAGTAGGTAAATTTTGGCTGTAATGCAGAATCCATTTCCCGCAAGCAGCTGAATATGTGGAACAGCAGGGAATTTGGAAGAATACTTGGATGGTATCCCCAAATTTGCAAATAAGGGAGTCCGTTGGTGGAGGCATTTTGGTGAATTGGTGTACGAAAATTCAGCCATAGGAAGCAGATCAACCCCGTCATCTGTAGTGCAAATATAGCATCGCAAGGTACTGTATCCAGGGTCTGATTTGTGCGTCTCAGTCTGTCCATTAGATTGTGTGGTGGAATGCGGTTGATCAATTTGATATCGATGTCCAGTGCTGAGCAAAAAACTCCAGCCAAAATTTTGATGTAAAATTGCACCCCACGATCCAAGACAACCTCATCATGGACTCCCATGAAGGGCGAAACACATTCTGAGTATGAATCCGCAGTGTCTTTAGCAGAGGTAGAACCAGTACATGGGATGAAAATGTGATGCACCTTGGTGAGCCTCAACTACCACGAAGAATAAGTATTCTTCCCCTTGAGAGGTAGTAGATCCACGACGAAGTCCATGGAAATCGAACCTCCCAGGGGGCGAGAGGTACCCGGCAAAGGCCTGTAGTAAGGCCCGAGGTGAAGAAACGTGGAGTCCGTGCATCTAGCACAGATGTCACAAGATGCCTACATACTTTTTCACATCCTGTAGATCATTGGGCCACCATGAAGAATCGGTATAAACAATTCTGCTCTTCTGCACTCCCTTTGTGACCGTGCGAATCTTGAATCATGGGCTAGCCTCAGAATCATCAGTCTCACTGTTTCGGTATATAAGCTGGCTGCTTATGGGTCCACATCTTGTTTCTTAAGTACCGAATAGGTACATACAGCAGGATGTTGGACAGTAAGGATTCGGTGTCAAAGGCCTCTCTTATCTCTTTAAGCAAGTCTTTATTATGAATTACTCCCACCTACATTAGATCGATAACAATGGGTCTTAGGCGAATAGTAGAGTTTGAATCCTTGAGAACATACTGATATATCATCCGCCTTGCCATGTACGGATCCGGGCCAGTACGAGATTACAAAGTTGAATTGAATTAAGAAAATACACCAACGAGCTTGGCGAGGAGATAGAACACTTGGGCCGATCTAACGAATTCCATATTACGGTGATCAGTAAGCACATTATTTGGCTGTGAGGTATTCCTTGAAGATGATGTCTCCATTCCTATAAAAGGCTGAAACATACTAACAGTTCTTATTCCCCACATCCAAATCCATCCTCAGCAGATGGATAAACGTCGGGAGAAAAAGTGCACAAGGATGTAAATAAACTCTTGTCCTCCTTAGTATCTCTGAGACAAAATAGCCCCTACAGCACAGTCTGACATCCACTTCCACAATGAAGGCGAGTCTGGGTCAGGATAAACTAATACAGGGGCTGTAGTGAACTTGCACTTTAGAAGAGAAAGATCCTTGTGCTTGAGGAGACCAAACAAAGCATTTTTCTTCTAGTCAACTGTGTGATGGGAGAATTATATCCGAGAAATTTCTTTGATTGAAGCGACTATAATAGAAGTTGGCAAAACCTATGAAATCGTTGGACATCTTTTAATGTTTCTGGGAAGGCCAGTCCTATTATTGCTTTGGATCTTACTAGAGATCCTATCTGTAACCATAGGTGAAATTATATAACCTAGGAATTGATCTGGTCTGATAATTCACATTATCAATCTTAATGTAGAGTTGTTCTCTCTTAGCCCCTTCCAGAACAATGCTTGACATGCACTGGTGTTCATATCCCATTGAGTTGAGAAAAATCAGCGATAACGTCCAGGATAGATGACATGAACCTGGTCCAAGAGGTCACGAAGATGTTCATTGATCTAGATGTTGAAAGGTTGCAGGGGCATTACAAAGCCAAAAAGGCATAACACAATATTCAAAGTGTCCGTAACGTGACCTAAAAGCCGTCTTCCATTCATCTCCAGATCTGAATACGGACCAAGTTATTAGGCGCCTCGAAGATCTAATTGGAAAAAATCCTTCGCATGTCGTACTCTCTCAGAAGCTCAGGGATAATGTAGAGATAACGGTTTTTTGATGGAAATTTTTTAAGTTCACTGTAATCCATTCAAGGTCTTAAGGAACCTCCTCCTTTTTAACGAACAGAATATGGGGAGCCCACCGCTGGTGATGAAGATGGTCGTAATGAACCACCTTAGCCAGATTTCTTCTATGTAAACCTTGAGTGCTATTAATTCATGGACCTGCCAAAGGGTAGATGTTTCCGAAAGGGTATAGTGCACCAAAAGAGCAAGTCCCAATGGGGCAATCATAAGGTCGATGTGGGTGGAGCGGTCTGCATTTTGTATGGCTGTCAGACGTCTGCATCCCTGTATTCCGAGGGTAGCTCTAATATTTTGAGTTTGTCTTGAGCAGATCTTCCTGGGCCTTGTTCAGAGTGAGCCTGAGAAAGGACATCCCCTTCTGGAAGCTTATCTCCTGTTTCCCCCAGTTGATAACTGTGTTCTTGCTTGCAGCCACGGTAGGCTAGGATGACAGGAGAAGTGTTGAGAAAAGATCGGGTAGGAAAGAACAGACTTCCATTCACGATGATGGGAAGTCCATAATGATCTCAGTGATTCTTCTCATGGTCCACTGGCCCTGAGTTAAAGTGGAGATCCATCTACAGTTCCATTACCACAGTGAGAGTTTCTTCTGGATCTTACCCCATGCTTCTGAGCAACAGACAGGTCCACTGAATTGCCACTCCGCCCCCGAGTCTACCATAGCCTAGTATAAATACCCAATTGAGATTAACCAGGAACTTGATGGGAAGGAAGCAATGAGAGTCTTGTTCTCTTTCTTAATATGAGGTGCCACTGGATTAGATGGAATGGACAACTTGCTCTTCTCAGATATCTCGGTCTCGAAGCAATTGATTTCTTCATCAGAGAGAATCCGGATCCATGAATGCTGCCACCAATCCTCTCCTGGACGGCTAGGGCAGTTGATAATAAAGTGGTCAACTTCCACAATAGAAGCAATAGGCTTTCCCCGGAGCCGATCTCCCTTCTTATCCGTCCCCTCACGCTTTAATATGGAATCGACTTGCATAGGCTAAGGCCTCAATCCTGACTCTCTGTGGATCATCCCTTGAGTGCCCTTGGGAAAGCAAGCTGACAGGAAACCGCGATGACTGCTTGGTATCAAAATTTAGAGTAGCCCACCGCCCAGTCGTCGTTCAGTACAGTCGGGTTAACGATTCGGATGCTGTGATTAATGAATCTAACCAAACCAAAAGGGGCCTCTGCACGGGCAAGTTCATCAGATAATGCGCTGCGTAGTCCATTCCTAAAAAAAGACAATTTCGCTGCGTCATTCCATTGTGTCGACTGCCCTCCTCTTGAACTCCATGGCCAGACTCAGCCAACTGGGCGTTTGCCTTGGCGCAAGGATAGTATTGCAGCTTCAGCTAGTAGCACCGCGATTGGAATCTACAAACATCTGACACATGGCTTCGATGAACTCTCCAGGTGATTCAGCGCCGTGCGTCTTGAGGATTCAATTAAAGGGCTAGCCCAGGCAATGGCTTTGTGTGTCACACATAATGAATACACAGGACCTTCGATTCTGTCGTTTAGGAATTGCGCAGGGATTGCGTCGAAGTATAGCCTACATTGATTGAGTGAAACCCGGAATTTGTCGCTATCTCCGCCGAATCTGAAGGTGGCCATTTCGGGCTCAAGACAGGCTACCGAAGTGGGTGGTCCAGAGCTTGACTCTCCGGTGGACCATCCGGTTCAGATAATGCGTGCACCGTTTCACGTAGTTCCTGAAATCGCTTTGTCCCATACACTTGGAATATTATGGCCCAGTCTGTGCCTCATAAGCGTCACATTTGAACTTCAATGCTTGCATCTCGGTGCGCATTGTTAGCCATAGCAGTCTGAAGCTTGTTTGATGCGATCTGTCCGACTTCAGCCCCAGCGGACCTCCATTTTTTGTGGCTTGAGTATCCTGTCACGATACTAGTTGATACAGCTGTGATCCAATGGTTAGGCGACTTGGCTTGAACACGCGACAGGCCAATGCAGACTGGGAACAGAAAGGCAGCAGAGATGTAGACGAATCCTAGCAAAGACAGGAGGAGCACAGTTGAATGGACACGTAGGTATTTAGAAGTTTGCAGGGTAAACCCGCAAATAAGAGGAACTAACGGGAATCAAGATTCCAGGCTAGAGGACTGCACAGCAGGAGCTTAAACACAATACTCAAGGCAATGTAGTAACAGCTTGAGGAGTTTAGTATATGCTGACAAAACAGGAAACAGGAAACAAGAATAGGCAACCCAGACTGAGACACGATCCACCATCTTGACTGAGGGCAAACATAAGGGCCACACAATTAAACAGTCTCAAGTCATAGCAGGAGGATTCCAGACCATGCCGCTCGGCATCTGTTATGGGAGCAAGCGAGGGCCATGACGTGGCGGAACCCATCTGTGTCCACCAGACGAAAGGCAACATTTCCAAGGCCAAAAGCCTGCAATGCCGACATTCAGGTTTGGCTTTGGGATGGTTTGGGTAAAGTGTTTCTTCCTGCTCCCAAACTGGAAGACAGAAGGCTGGCTGCTAGACTGGCCGCTGTACGGCGTGCAAGGTCGTCAAACTGCGAAGGAAAGGGTATGATGTCCCCTCTGGTGGTGCTGGAGGTACCGGTGCGACGGTGGAGGCTGAAGCGGTGGGCTGATCCTGATCATGACTCTGAGAGACATGGGCAGCTGAGGAACGCTTGTGGCTGGCGGAGTGAGGATAGGAGGCGAGACCAGAGGGTGTAGACAGTGGTTGGAGCCCCCGGCGTCCGGTCTGGCCTGTTGTTGGCCAAGTTGCCTCCATTTCACTCAAATGCATTCGCTGCAAGTGACCAAGACAATGTTGGTGGTGGTTAAACCACTTAAGTTCTTAGCCTCTACTTATGCGTTTAACGGCAAAGTCGCATAAATAGACATCGCTGGGTGAATCAGAGGCTTGCTCAAAGAAGGCCCATTGTTGAGAGGTCCTGTAAAACCTTTTGACAGCGATAAGCGAGGAGGGGGATTGCGCTGACCGTGCGCGGCGGAATCATATCAGCGGACTTCTTGCGACCCCGCATTGGGTGGCCCTCTCCCTTTTTTGTTGCGGGACCCCGTATTGACACTACCCCATCGTCTTCCTCCACGTCCACTGATGAAGCGCTCGCAAAGTGACAAATTCCCTGCGGAAAAGACCAGAATGTGGAGTCCGCAATGTACCGTCATCATCATCAACATCAAACTCAGGTGTGGACTTGGTCGTCACTGACTTTCAGCATCCAGAACTGCTGATGCTAGCAAGCAAGGCACTGCAAGGCGTTGCCGACCGCCCGGGCTTTTTTGCCGATTTGAACCCGCTTCCCTTCACCTCCTCTGATGGCTCATAACTGGGCGTCAGAAGCAGACTAATGATCATCCTCTTATCTTTTAACATGCCTTCTGACCCCAACCGCATTTGGTCATCAAAGAGTCTTTTCAGACGATGGATTATCCACAGTGGTGGTACACGAGTTGACATTTGGGGGCTGCTTCATTTGGAGCGGATGCTGATGATGCCTGATGACGACATGTGGGTGGCCGTACTGCAGGACGAGAGGTAAGACTGCTAGATGCAGGTTGCAATAACCACAGAGGACAGATTGCGACGATGTTCGTTACTTAGATTCACAGGGCCCTGAACCCACCGATGACAGGCCTGACGGTCTCTGCAACTGACGATCCACTCACAAGCTCGCTGGCAAGCGTGTTGTCCCGCCAGCCTGGAAGGAGCACCTTCTCCTCGTACCTCTACCTCCAGGTGGCTCACCCCCTCTTTCTCGCTTACCACCTGCAATTTCGCTTCCATGTTCAGAAACATAAAAATTTGAGAAGGTATTGGAATAGTTTTTTGGAAAGTCACTTATTAAAAGACGCAAATCACAGCTATTCCAAAATCCCTCTAAACAAAACAAAATTGCTGGATTCAAATTTAACTGCAAGGTGTCTATCACAAATCTGGACTGGCAAAAGCCAAAAAACACGTATCTGTTTATGTTTTGGTGATAATAAACGGTATTTTTTTGCACCTTTCAATTACCTGTGGGAATATAGAATTGCTGATTTTAAGATTTACGTAGATGCTTGCGTCACAGAACAGATGCTGGTGCGGGCCCCAAAAAAGTTTATTGTCAAAAAAAAACACGTACTGTAATGTTTTGATATATATAAACGAATATATTTTCACCTTTCAAAATCACCTTGTGGTGAAAAATAGAAATGCTGTTTTTAAGATTTACGTAGATGCAACGCGTCAATGAACAGTGCAGGGTGCGCAAGAAGTCAAAAACACGTAACTGTATATGTTTTTGATATAAAAAACGTATTTTATTGCACCTTTCCATTCCACCTGTGAGAAATATAGAATTTGCTGTATTTAAAGATTTACGTAGATGGCCTGCGTCAAATTGAACATTGCTGGGTGCGCAAAAGTCAAAAAAACCGTAACTGTTTATGTATATTTGATATAATAAACTGGTATATTTTGCACCTTTCAATCCACCTGTGGTGAATATAGAATTGCAGTTTTAAGATTTACGTAGATGCTGCGTCAATGAACGATGCTGGGTGCGCCAAAAGTCAAAAACACGTAAACTGTTCTGTTTTGATATAATAAACGTGTATTTTATATTTGTCAATCTTTCAATTCCCTGTGGTGAAATATAGAATTGCTGTTTTAAAGATTTACGTAGATGCTGCGTCAATTAAACTGTGCCTGGTCGCGCAAAAGGTCAAAAAACCACGTAACTGTATGTTTTGGATATAATAAAACGGTATTTTTTGCACTTTCAATTCACCTGTGTGAAATATAGAATTGCTTAGTTTTAAGATTTACGTAGATGCTGTGTCCATGAACAGTGCTGGGATGGCGCAAAAGTCAAAAAACACGTAACTGTTATGTTATTGATATAATACAACGGTAATTTATAGGCACCTTTCAATTCACCTGTGGTGAATATAGAATTGTCGTTTAAGATTACGCGTAGAAAGCTTCATCAAGAAAGTGCTGGTTGCGCAAAAGTCAAAAAACAAGTAACTGTTATGTTTTTGGATATAATAAACGTATATTTTGCACCCTTTTCAAATCACCTGTGGTGAATATTAGAAGTTGGCTGTTTTAAGATTTTACGTAGATGCTGCGTCAATGAACATTGCTGGGTGCGCAAAATCAAAAAACACGTAACTTTATGTATTGATATCATAACACGGTATTTTTTGCACCTTCAAATTCACCTGTGGTGAATATAGAATTGCTGTTTTAACAGATTTACGTAGATGCTGCGTCAATGAACAGCTGGTGCGCAAAAAGGTCAAAAACACGTAACTGTTATGTTTTGATAAAATAAACTGTTTTTTTGCACCTTTCAATTCACCCTGTGGTGAATTAGAATTGCTGTTTTTAAAAATTTACTTAGTATCTGCTTCCAATGAAACAGTGCTGGGGTGCGCAAAAGTCAACAAACACGTAATGTTATGTGTGTGAATATAACAGAACTGTATTTTTTGCACAATTCAAAACACCTGTCGTTAATAAAGAATTGCTGATTTAACATTTACGTATATGCTGCGTCAATATGAACAGTGCTGGTTGCGCAAAAGTAAAAAAACACATAACTGTTATGATTTAAGATATAATAAATGGTATTTTTTGCACCTTTCAATCACCTGAGGTGAAATTAGAATTGCTGTTTTAATAATTTACGAAGAAGTGGCGTCAATGAACAGATGCTGGGTGCCGCAAAAGTCAAAAACACGTAACTGTTTTTAAGTTTTGATATAATTTAACTGTATTTTTGCACCTTTCAATTCACCTGAGGTGAATATAAGAATTGCTGTTTTTAAGAATTACGTAGATGCTGCTCAATGAACAGAGCTGGTGCGCAAAGTAAACAACACGTAACTGTTATGATTTGATATAATAAACTGTATTTTTTGCACCTGTTCCAATTCCCAGTGGTGAAAATAGAATTGCTGTTTTTAAGATTTAACGTAGATGCTGCTTCAATGAACAGTGCTGGGTGCGCAAAAGTCAAAAAAACACGTAACTGTTATGTTTTTGATTTTAATAAACGTATTTTTTGCACTTCAATTCACTGTGGTGAAATAAGAATGTGCTGTTTTAAGATTTTAACTAGAAAGCTGCGTCAATGAACAGTGCTGGGGTGCGCAAAAGTCAAAAAAACAAGTAACTGTGAGTGTTTCGTACGGAACACAGTATTTATGGCAACAAACAACCTGTGCTGACTACAATATAGCCTGGTTTGGTAATTTAAGTGCAAGGTGGATATATCACAGTCCACATGTGTAAAGGAAAAATTGAACACCATCTGAAATGTATACTGATAATAAAAGTGGAGTTTTTGCAGCTAACAAAGAGACCTGCAGTTACAAAAAAGATGTATTTACAATTATAAGTTCAGGCTGCCCTATATCCAGAAATTTTTCAATAGCAAACTGTTAATAAATAAAGATATTCCACTAACCATGGTCTACACTAAACTAAGTCTTGGGTGAACTTTATCCAGTGTTCTTTATAGATAGAGTCTTGTCTGTGTTCGCCCACGGGCCCCCCCCCCCGCTCCCACCGAGCCGTTAAATTTCTACAGCGGTAGATTGCTTGCTTAAAATTCTCTAGCTAAACTACATACATATTTCAAATCTCTTAATCTAACTAAATTGGAGGAATTCACAGCTAATAGTTAGAGGTTCACTGTGTCAGAAATGTACTAATTTCGCTGAGCTGTTTGGCACAGGCAGAGGCGCAGGTCCAATCCCTATGAGACCTGAGAGACACTGAGGCTGAAACAGGAAACGCTGTTCTAATGTAAAACCTCGGTCCATGTGAATTTTCCAGCCAATCGCAACATACACATCCCAGTCATGACTCGCACACACATCTCACCTGCTCTATTCTGTAATCTGATTTGCTGCCGCCAAAATTACAGGAAGCGCCGAAAAAGGGCGCGATCTTAATAGATGAATGCACAGATTTAACCTTAATTATCGCATGATCTGGAAATTTCGATCACCATAAAAACCTTGCCGATTTCAACTTTGTCGATAAAAATCGCTCAACACTAAAAATGAGCAGTGGCAGCAAGTGAAAGACCCAGTAAGGCTTCTAACTCTGCTATGACGACAATGTTCCACTGGGGACTCAAAGACAAGTGGTCTTTATTCCCTGCTTTTGTTGTGTACTAATTAGCTGTTTAAATTCAAGCAGGTGGAGAAGTTACTGATTGAAGTCAGGATTTCTTCACCCTAATTTTAGCGAGCTATGTTTTAAAAATGACACCCCTGTGAGCAAAGAGATTGGTCAGGCTTATCATGTTACCTGTCCTCTCAAAAGTTTCTCTTCAAGTAATTAAAAACCATTCAAATAATATGACATTAAACAGCTGCTCTAAGACACTTTTTCCTGTGTACCATGATGTGCTGTTTTTTTTTTCTTTTGCCTTAGACATGCTTATCTCTGTGAAAGCAGTTAATACAGTAATCTTTAGCCTGGGGCAGTCATTGGGGAGCTTAGTGTCTGATCATTGAGCGGACTTTAATCATGTTTGCAGGCACTCAGATGAGATTCACTGCAGAATCATCTTAGCAGTAAATGCTTGTTATGTAGGAATGGTGGACAAGGAGTTTGATACAGAATTAACCAGATTTTATCTAAGGGTCTTGATCTCATGGGAATGTAAGAGCTTCAGCGATGCAGTTGCTGCAATGATCATGTTATCTGCCTCCACTCCTAACATCACTGATTGATCATTACAGTGTTCTCTATGTGATTTTTAATACTATTAGATTAATGCATAGACTGATATTGATGTAACCACAGGAAAAGAAAAAACATTCCTAAAGAAAGATTTGGAAGTATTTTTCCATTCAGCTATTGGTCTATCTATCTATCTATCTATCTGTCTGTCTGTCTGTCTGTCTGTCTGTCTGTCTGTTACTATCTATTATTTTTCTTTATCATAAAAAGGTGTAACAAGTGCTAACACAATGCTATCTGATGAGACCAAGATTAGAAGTTGGTATAACACTAAATGTTTGTTTTGCATAAAGAATGAAATGCTTCTGTTCAAGCAGAGAATAGTTCTCTGAATTAAGCCTCTTAGAGATGTGCTCGGAGCTGAAACAATATTTACAATGGTTTCATATGAATTGTTGTGTAAGCACTGCATTGGCATAGGATATTAAATTTAACTCTTAGGCCCAGTGTTAAAGTTAAATCAGGAACTAACAGGTTCGGACTGGTTAAAAAGGGAACAGGGGAAACCCTTGGTAGGCCGATGAACAAGGCAGACCTGGAGTTTCTTTAAAACAGCATATATAACCTTGGGGGTGGCAGAAAGGCAGAGAGAAAGATGCAAAGGGCAACAGACAGAGTATAAAAGGCATGTACACTGTAACGAATTCCTCTGGTCAACCAACTGTATAAATAGTCTTAAAGACATTTTCTCACTACAATGATTGACTTTTAACAAGTAGGAAGAGGTAAATGAAGACTTTAACGGTATGTTCAAACTGTAACTTCGGCACGCATTTTGCTGCGTATTTGTGCTTAATATGCGGTGAGATGCGCGCTGCAATTATGGTAATCCACAGCTTTCATAGAGAACTATGGATTACGCCTCGTCCTCCCGCGCGTACAATACTATCATACTGTAAGCGTGGGGAGATAAGTTACTATGGGCAAAAAAGTGACCTAAACAGTTTTCATACATGTAACCCATAGTGTGCTGAAGTGGTGGTCTATTTTGATGCATGGAAAGTACACTTATAGACACTTTATTCACCAAAATTTGTGTCAAAAATACATCTCAAAGCTCCCATTGATTTCTGGAGCATATGGTGTGTTTCTTTACGCTTCGTCTCATTTATTGTGCAATGCATAAAAAAGTGCATTTCAATTCTTGTTGTGTACCTTTTTAATGGAGAGTGAAGGCATTGCAAAAAAAAGCACCAAATTACTTATATACAGGTAAAAATTCATCAGAAGACAATGCTAAAAGGCATTTGTTTTGCAAAAATGCAATTTCTAAAACCATTATATGGGTAGTTTCAAACAGATTAAAAAAGGATTGACAAAGAGCTAAAACATTGAATTTCATGGGGCAACAAACCATTTTTTTTCACTTGGTTTTTGCATTGCTGTGAACTTTTTCTTTCTCTTTTTTTGTGGTTTCAAACAGAGTGTTTTTGAGAAAAGTGCTGCAGGTTTGTGGCAGGTTTCCCTTCCCTTTTTTTAAATTAAAGTCAGAAGCGCATTAAGAAAGAAAGGGGAAAAAAAGGAAGGCCTTACACTTCTCCTTTTTGCCAGAACCATTTCTGGCTTTGACTGAAAAAATGTCTAAAACTACAGAAGGGTTTTTCCCAAAAAGGTTTTTTGATGTGTTTGTTAGTTCGTAACATGTACATATTCTGCACCTGAATATGCAACATAAACACCCAGAATATGTGTTCTCATTGTTCTCAATGGAAGTATGTAGCATTGTGCATATCCAATCAGAGCTCCCCTTTCATTTTATATAATGCTCTGAAAAAATTAAAGGGGAGCTTTGATTGATTGCTATGGGCAACAAAGAAAGTCTTACACCCAGACAGTTTCACACATATAGCCTATAGTGTATATTTTTTATAATTTTTTGGTGAGACTCACAACATGTAAAAAAAATTCACTTCTTGACACATAGTACATGCGTTTCTTGTGTGAAAGCGAAGTGAATGGGCTCTGCAAAATAGATACCAATTACACATTTCTTTTTTTCCTGCTCTTTCGGTAAATAAACGTGTTCAAGAAGAAAGCATGTAAAATACACAAGGAAAACGCATGCAAGTCCCTGAAATTATACATATATTTTTCAGCATCCTTTTAATGATCTCTAAACATAGCCTTAAGGTATGCTCACAGTTCACACATTGGGCACACATGTATAAAAACTGGCTAGGTCTAAAATTCACCTTATTGCCCATAGTAACTAATCAGAGCACCCCTTTCATTTTTCTAAAGCACCAGATAAAGTAATATGGGCGCTGTGATTGGCTACTATGGGCAACAAAGTGAATTTTAGACCTAAACAGTTTTCATACATGTGGCCCATTGAGTCACAACTGTCCAATTCACCTGAATAAGACTAGTATAGGTCCCTGCTCCATTGACATGTAAGGAATGGATGTTTAGCCTCAAAAATGTCTGCAACAAATCTGCCACGCATGAACAGAGCCATGGTTTTACACACAAAGTGGTCCTCATTTATGAAAACTGTCTAACAGACTGTCTTTACTGCCCATAGCAACCAACCAGAGCTCACCTGTCATTTTTCCAGAGCAGTGGCGTCACGATCACCGTAGCGACCGCTATGAGACTTGCTGTCACTAGGGGGTCTAGCTAGCAATTAGCAGTAACTAAATTTTCACTTCCGGCCAAGCCCTGTCATAACATCTCATCTCTTGTTACTAGAGGGTCTATCCAGTCCCAACACTGGTGCCAGCTATGAGTCTTGACGTAGGCGGCACAATGAAATCAAATCAATACACTGCCTAGGCCGGGCTTCATTTGAAGAAACCAGCTTGCAGCTTATCGTGGGAACGGGATACAGGCAATTTTTTTTTAACTAATAGGGCCCTACATACCTACCTAGCTGGGGCCAACTACCTACCTACCTACCTGGGGCCTATCTGCTAACTTAACTGGAGCCTACCTACTGCAAATCTATCTGGGACTTATCTACCTAACTTGGACCTAACTACCACCTACCTAACTGTGGCCTATTTACCTTGGGTCTGCCTACCTACCTACCTACCACCTACCTATCTACCTGATGCCTATATACCTACCTACTTGGGGCCTAACTATGTAGCTTGGACCTACCTACCTATCTGGTAATATGATTCTGGGGGGTACAGGCCATAGGCATAGCACAATCTCCAGGCCGTTTAAAAAAAAAAAAAAATGATGGCTGTGTTTGTTGCTCATAACAACCAATCAGAGCTCAGTTTTAATTTTTTTGGATAGCTCTGGGAAAATGAAAGCTAAGCTCTGTTTGGTTGCTATGAACAACAAAGTCAGTCTTTCTGTAATGGCCACATTTCAGTTAAAAAGAAGGGGGGTTTGGTGGTTCCTGTCCGCGGTATGTGGAATTCAGATGTTCCCCCTAACCATTGAACAGTACATTTTTCGCCCTTAAACCAGGCAAAAGAATGCGCATGTTCCAAGTTTTATAGACGTTTTTCAGATTTGAAATCTGACCGTCAGAAAATACGAGCTGTGTAGACTACAGCTTGGACTTTCTTTTGAAGTCTATGAAGATGGTTTCAAAATCCAAAAACCATCTGAAACACCATGTTGTGTGGACTTACCCTTAGGGCGCTCTCACATCATGCATTTTTGTTGACACGTGTACCTAGCATGGTTAATACTCAGCTATTATGGCCTGGCTTTTCCTGAAACGGCTATAGCGTTTGGTGGGTGACTATTTCTGCGTTCCAGGACAGGCATTTGGTAGGTCCTTGGATGCTTAGCCTATTAAAAGCCTGGTACCTAGGTGATCAGGGATCGTAGTTGCTACCAGAAAGTTTGGAGCAACAGAGCTTTGGCCCCCATAGGCTTAAGGGAAGCCTTTACAGTACGGTGACTGAAATATTGGTGGTACTGGACATTAGATCTAGGCCACGTATAGAGAGGGTTTGTCTATGCGGTAGTCAATGGCCAGGTGGCCGAGGAGTTTATTTGTGTTATGTTTGTTTTCCTGTACTCCTCCTGTCTGATGAATAAAGCTGGCTGAAGCCCGTTTCAATGTACAGCCTGGTGTCAGAGTGACATTTGTTGGTGTGCCATTAATCGTTTACCAAAAACGGCAATCCTGTGAGCTAAAGACCCCCTGAGCAGAGGCGGGACGACGGGTAGGCAGAGTTAGGTGATCGCCTAGGGCGCCTACCTCTGACTATCCCTAAGGGGCGCAGGCAGGGCCCCGATCCTCGCCGGGCTCCAGGCCGCTGCCGTGGGCCTAAAGCGCCGCCGGTCTCTTTGACCGCTTCTGCGGAGCAGAGAGCGAGCGCTCCCTGCTCCGTAGACAGTGTCGGACCCACTCACCAGAGGATCGCTGGATCCTCCGGTAAGCCGCAGGGCCGACACGGCGGGGCCGCCGGGTCCTCACAGTGCTGAGGACCCGCCGCGGCTCCGTGCGGCTCAGCTGGCAGCGTCGCGATGAAGTGATGTCATCGCGATGCTGCCTCTCCTCAGGCACACAGCACTTCACAGGCCGTGCGCCCGAGGAGCTGCCAGAGGAGCGCGCGGCCGGAAAAGAAGAGGAGCGTGCGCCCGGGACGCAGGTAAGGTGAGTATAAATGTTGTTATTTTTGCCTGCCTGTGGCCCCCATACGCCTGCCTGTGGCCCCATACGCCTGCCGGTGGCCCCTATACGCCTGCCTGTGGCCCCTATACGCCTTCCTGTGGCCCTAATATGCCTGCCTGTGGGCCCCATACGCCTGCCTGTAGCCCCTATATACCTGCCTGTGGCCCATCCGCCTGCCTGTGGCCCCCATACGCCTGCCTGTGGCCCCCATACGCCTGCCTGCGGCCCCCATACGCCTGTCTGTGGTCCCCATACGCCGTGGCTGAGCCCCCATACGCCTGCCTGAGCTCCCATACGCCTGCCTGTGGCCCCCATATGCCTGCCTGTGGCCCAATATGCCTGCCTGAGCCCCTACGCCTGCCTGTGGCCCTATATGCCTGCCTGAGCCCCTATACGGCTGCTTGAGCCCCTATACGCCTGCCTGTGGCCCCCTATAGCCTGCCTGTGGCCCCCGTACGCCTGCCTGTGACCCAATACGTCTGCCTGTGGCCCTTACGCCTGCTGTAGCCCCTATATACTACCTGTGGCCCCAAACGCCTGCCTTGGCCTCATACGCCGCCTGAGCCCCCAAAACCCTGCCTGAGCTCCCATCGCTGCCTGGGGGCTCCCCAAAAGACTGCCTGTGGCCCCTATACGCCTGGCCTGAGCCCCATAACCTGCCTGTGGCCACCATAAAGCCTGCCTGTGGCCCCCATATGCCCGCCTGAGCTTCCCTAAGCCTGCCTGTGGCCCCTATACCCCTGCCTGTGGAACCTATACGTCTGCCTGAGCCCCCATAGCCTGCTGTGGCCCCCATAGCCTGCCTGTGGCCCCCATACACTTGCCTGTGGCCCCATATGCCTGCCTGAGCCCCCATACGCCTGCCTGTGGCCCCCTATACGCCTAAATCTCGCCTAAATTTTTGTTCACACGCACTGAGAAAAAACTCAGATTGTATGTATTTTTTATGCTTGTTTATACTGCTGTTGTAGCATTTTAACCCCTTTTTTGACAGCTGGTCAATAAATGTTTGGCTCTTTGTTTTTAAGAACCATAACATTTTTATTTCTTCATTTACATAGACATATGAAGGTTTTCTTTTGCGGGAAAAATTTTTTTTCTTTTAATGGTGCCATGACTGTAGAAAGAATGTCTGGAAAAATCGAAAAAAAAAAATCTAGGGGGGTGAAATGTAAAAAAAAAACCCCCCATATTTTGGAAATATTTGTTTTTATACCCCACTTTAAATTAAAAATGATGTTATTGGTATTCACGGTCAATCGACTTTGGAAAATACAGTATTTTTGGGGTTTTCATTTTTTTTTTGGTATTTTTGAAAAAATACATTTTTTTTTCCTTAAATTTGAGCTGCAGTGCCATTTTTTCCGACCAATAACTTTTTTGTTCTTCCACCTATGGACCTCAGTCAGGGGGTATTTTTGCAGGTTGAAGTGTAGTTTTTATCGGTACTATTTTGGGATACATGGGTATTCAGTCTTCAGAGTAAGTAATGTTATATTTGAATAGATCGGACTTTTACAGCAATACCAGTAATGTGTAACTCTTTTTGATTTTTCTATTTGTAATATGAAAAAAAAAAAGGCCAATGGGGACATCATTTATGCTGCCGGTTTTTAAAAGATTTCATGTTTCCAATTGATGTGACGGAACCCGTAAGGAATCCCCCCATAACCCCCGGAAAATTTTTGAAACCAAAAGGGGGAGAAACGCGGATGTAGAATGGGGAGGATCAGGTTGTATCGTACGTTTTATGTGATCCTGTGGATTTAACTTGCATTTTGTTGGGGTTTCCCCTTTAATGTATATTGAAAACGAGGGTTTTAAACATTAAATATACATGTCTTACAGTTTTTCTAAATTTAGAGAGGATCGGTTGTATACTCATAGTATTTTGATCCCGTGGGTTTATTTATTTTTTTTATGGGGGTCCCCGTATGTAAATTGAAACGGGGGGTAAATATATAAGGTGTTTTCATGTCCTCCAAATCTGAAATGAATTATAGGGACTTGTAGGTATAGTTTAGGGGAGCTTTTTTGTTGGGGGTCCTTTTGGGGCGATTACTCGATTTTTAGGTAAGTGTTAAATAAAAATCTTTAGGGGGGGTAATCGTTAAAATTAGTCCCTAAAATATTAGTGCGGTCTTTGAGGTCTTCCCATTGGGACCAAAAGGATTTGTTTATGGATTTTAAGTTATTTTAAAAAAAGGTTAGATTTTGAGGTGTTTATTTGCTAAGCTTTTTTCGTGACTTTTTATTTTTTAATTGGCAAAGGAGGGTGATTTGGACTTTTAATTTTTTTTTTTTAATTCAAAAAATTTTTTTTTTTTTAAATTTTAAAATTTATTCGACATGTATGTTTGGGGGAGTTGCGCCGTTTTCGGGCGAAAATTTGCGCCTCACCGTGTGGGAATGGGAGGGGGGACCCTTTTTTTAGGCAAAACCTTCACATTTTTTGGCTGCGCCAAAAACATGAAGGAGCGGGGCAAATGGGCCGCCCCCGGGCCCGTTCTGGGGGGGGAAAGGGCGGAAATTTGAAAACCCCGAGGCATGCTTTTCGGGGGCAAAAAGTGGGCGCTTTCCAGCGTTTTAAAACACTCGACGGGCCCAAACCTATTTGAATGTGGTCTATCTGAGCGGAGAATCGAAGTGGAACGGGGTTTATTTTTTTAATGTGCTATAGTTTTCCAAACACTTACGGGCATTACACTACAAAAAAAAAATGATTTGTAAGAAGAATAAATAATTAAGCAAGAAACCCTGCTTGGGAAAACAAAAAGGGCCCAGCAAAGCCTTTTGGTTTTTTTTATGTTATTTCCACGGACTTTGGGGAATAAAATTTTTTAGTAGAAATTTTTTTTTTGAAGCTCATATATACTGTATATGTCCCTTAATGTTTTTTGTAAAAAATGTATTAATACATTTTATTTTTAAATTTTTCCCGCACTTGGATATGTCGGTTTTTTTAAGTTTAAATTATTTTCAAAGACCAATCCATTTTATTCTTCATTTGTTTTAAAGTTAAATTTTCCGGGAAGAAATCCTTCCGGGAAATTTTTTTGCAAATTTGTGCCACACTTTGTGACGTGGAATTTTGCAATGTATTTGCAACGGTTTCGCTTGGAAATAAAATTCCCCATTATTTTTTTTTGGGAATTTATTTCCGAAAGCGAAATCTTTTTTGCAAATTCGCGTCCCCCGTGTGGCCCCGTATTTTCAAAGAAAATTTTGGGAAAAAGATTTCGCGAGGAAATTTCATTACACAGAATTTAAAAAATAAAATTCGATTTTGGTTTATTGAAATTTAAATTTCTTAAAAAAAAGCAAAATCCAAGTGCAGGAACAAAAAAAAAAAAAAATTAAAAAAAATTTTGTTTTTTAAATATTTCCAAAAACATTTTAAAGACAAAATATATACTCTCCTAAGAAAACTTTTCCCCACTGTAAGATTCCAAAGCCCCCGGAAAATTCACAAATTTAAAACATCAAATAAGCCAATCAATTTTTGACAGATGTAAATTTTTTTCTTTTTGTTTAATAAAAAATAAGATTATTTGTAATGTGAAATTTGGTCATTGTTTTTTTAAAAAATGAAGTTTAAATTTTACAATGTGAAGGGTTGGTCTTTGTTTTTTTTCTCCAACAGGATTTCTATGTTCCCAGGGCTTAGTTTGGCTATTTTCAACGTATTTACGTCCTTTAAAACAACACCAACTGAGCCTAAAATAATGACCAATAGCTTAAAGGCTACCAAGGGAAATCCGACGTAATTACGGTCGATTTACGACCGAAATACGTCGGGTTTCCCATTTGGTAGCCATTCAAAGCTACTTGTCATTATTTTAGGCTCAGTTGGGAGTATTTACACATAAAACGTCATAAAAACACAATAATTTTTACTTAATTTGCCCCTGCCCTTTTTTCAAAAAAAAAACCACCTTGGCAACAACTGCCAAAAAATTTTTAAAAAATTTAAAGGGGGCTTACTGCAAATAAAATTTTACTGCCCCCTGTTTCAATAAAAAAAACTGCATCAAAAACCCTTCAAAACTGTATGTGAAACACCTTTGTTTTCCCCTTTTATTTAATTTATATATCGTTTTAAGAAAAGAAGTTTAACACTTTTTGCTCTAGGGAAAATTAAAATTCAAACCCAAAACCTATATTTTATCTATGGAATGAGAAAATTATCCCAAATGTCTCCTTTTTAGGTTTTAGTGCTGGTCTTTGTTTGGCTTTTATGTAAATCCTATGTTATGTATTCAATTTCCTAAAGTTTTGTCACATACTGACTTCTGATTTTACCTATTTGCTTTTAATTTGTTTTTATTGTTCATTTTTGATCTGCTTTCTTTGAAATGGGCAAGTTTAAAACTTTTT
>JAODAL010026088.1:0-57384 GCA_025379985.1 Phyllomedusa bahiana
CTAGAGGGCTAACGCTGCAACCGTCTCCATTTTACACGCTGTTTGATGGCACCACTTGTTTCTCTGCATAGCACCATCAATTCATTTCGGCTGTCACGACAGACCCTGTACTGTCACAGTAAAGGAAAACATAATCTCATTGTCTGTAAATCCTCTTGGGAGAGTGTTATCTAAAGCTAAAATGGCAGCTTTGTTCTTGTAGCACTATAAAAATGTCATACGTTAGACGATGTACGCTTATTTGGCTTTGCAATGCACAGGAGAATTAGGGAATTCATTTGGGCTAAATTATTTATTGAACCTAGTATTGCAGACATGAATATGGAAATATTGGAAACACTATGTTTTTTGTGCATTCTTTGCTTTATAATATTTACAAATAAAATATATATAGTATCATAGCAGATAAGGTTAGAAAAAGACACATAGGTCCATCAAGTCCAACCTATAATCCTACAGTGTTGATCCAGAGGAAGACAAAAACCCCTTTGAGGTGGAATATACAAGAGGAAAAATTCCTTCCTGACCCTAAATATAGACGTCAGAATAATCTCTGGATCGCTGTTCAATCTCCAGAATTTATGAACCATAATCTGTGATATTAGATTTTTCAAGAAAGGCATCTAAACCCTTCTTGAACTTGGTCACTGGTTGCACCATCTCAACCTCTTGAGGCAGTGAGTTCAATAGTATCACCACTCTTACAGTAAAGAATCCCCATCTGTGATTATAGTGAAACCTGTTTTCCTCTAAAAGTAAAGGGTGCACCTCTGTTTCAGACCTAGATGTAAAAAGATCATGGAAGAGATCTGTGTAGTATCCTTTCACATATTTGTACATGGTAATTAAATGACCCCTAAGCTCTCTTTTTTCCAAGCTCAATAACCCCAAGTTTACTAGCCTAGCTTGGTATTGCAGTTCCCCATTCCTTTAACCAACTTGGTCACCCTCCTCTGCACTCGCTCTATCTTAGCTATGTCCGTCATTCACACTGGTGCCCAAAACTGTATACAATATTCCACATGTGGCCTCAACAGTGATTTGTATTTTACAAAATTTACAATTTACAGAATTTAAATTTTCAATTTACAAAAATTACATTTGAAATATTACATTCCTCTCTTGAGTATTTCTGCTTTTTAATGCAACCCATGACTTTATTTGTCTTAGAAGAAGCTGACTGGAATTGGTCACTAAATTTAAGATTACTGTCTACTAATATGCCCGAGTCTTTTTCAGCCATAGTTTTACCCGGCATCATACTATTTATGACATAATTGTACGTCTTGGTTCCTCATTCCAAGTGCATGGCCTTACATTTATCCACATTAAACTTCATCTGCCATTTCTCTGCCCAAGCCTCCCACTTCCCTAAATCCCTCTGTAATATTCTATAATCCTCTGCTGTGTCCATTACCTTACCAAGCTTTGTGTAATAAATACATTTAAAGTAAGAGGACTCATTACTGCACCTTGTGGTACCCCTTTAGCAACTGTGACCCAATCAGAGTATGTTTCATTTATAACTGCCCTCTGTTTCCTATCACAGAGCCAATTGTGAATGCATTTACAAATATTTTCCCCCAGTCCCATAATTTTTAATTTTTGTACCAATCCTCTTTGTGGCACACTATCAAATGCTTTTAGGAAGTCTGAAGCACAACATTCACAGCCTTACCAAGGTCCAGTTTGGAGCTTAAAGGGGTTGTCACCTCATTAAAAAGTCATTAAAATAGCCCCACGACCCAAGTGAAATAAAAAAAAGATATACTCAAATTTCCCTGGTTCCAGCAACATGCCATATACCCCTAATGGCAATGTAAATAGGAGCATGTGACCGTTGGACTAATTCCTCATCAAACCATGTTGATGCTATGTCATAAACTTATCTTTACAGATATACTCCAGCAAAGCATCGCTTACAAAACCTTCAAATATTTTACACACAGTGGAAATTCAGCTTACAGGCCTATAGTTTCTGGGCTCACCTTTTAACCCCTTTTTGAATCTTAGCACCAGTTTTGCCATGTGGGATTATAGAATCCATAAATATTATAAGTCCTGGTTCCTGCAGGACTCGAGGGTGAATGCCATCTGGACCCTGTGATTTGTTTTCTTTAATGCTTTTAGACCGCACTGCACCTCTTGCTGAGTTTAGCTGGTGACATTCAATGAAGAACTGATGTTATCCCTAATCACATCATCTGTCATAGGGTTTCCTTGTGTAAATACAGTACAAGAGAAGACATTTAATAGACCTCCCTTTTAGGTTTCTTACTATTTACAGTTGAAACCAGGTTACTTTCACTATATAAAAAGACACATATACATGTTTTTCTCACTAACTGACATGAAATCAGAATAAATCTTACCTGTTTTAGGTCAATTAGGGTTACCAAAACTATTTATATTTGCCAAATGCCAGAATAATGAGAGAGAGATTTTTCAAGTCATTTTGTGACTTTCTGCAAAATCAAAAGTTTAACAACATTTCATAAGTATTTGGTAGCATTGCCCTTAAACTGTATGACTTTGGTCAAACGTTTTGGATATCCTTCCACAAGCTTCTCACAATAGCTGGTAGGAATTTTGGGCCATTCCTCCTGACAGAACTGCTGTAACTGAGCCATGTTTGTAGGTCACCTTGCTCGCACATGCCTTTTCAGTTTTGCCCATAAATTTGCGATAGGATTGAGATCAGGGCTTTGTGATGGCCACTTCAAAACATTGGCTTGGTTATCCTGAAGCCACTTTGTAACCAGTTTGGCAGTATACTTCAGGTCATTGTCCATTTGGAAGTCCCATTTCCGCCAAGCTTTAACTTGATGGCTGATGTCTTGAGATTTTGCTTAAGTATTTCCACATTTTGTGAAGTGCACCAGTCTCTCCTGCAGCAAAACAACCCCACAACTGTTTCACAGTTGGGACGGTGTTCTTAGGCTTCCGAGCTTCTCCCTTTTCCCTCCAAATGCAACAATGGTCATTATGGCCAAACAGTTCAATTTTACTTTCATCAGACCACAGGACATGTCTCCAAAAATTTAGGTCTCTGTTCCTGTGCATTTGCAAACATTAATCTGGCTTTTATATGTTTCTTTTGGAGTAACGGCTTTTTTCCTGGCAGAGTGCCCTTTCAGCTCATGATGATATAGTACTCGTTTTATTGTGGATAATGACACAATCTTAGCAGCTCCTGCCAGCATATTCACAAGGTCTTTTTTGTTGTTCTTGGGTTGATATGCACATGTTGGACCAAAGCACTCTCCTCTTTGAGACACAGAACCCGTCTCCTTCCTGAGTGGTATGATGGCTGGACATTCCCATCTTGTTTGTACTTACATATAATTGTTTGTACAGATGAATGAAGCACCTTCAGATAACTGGAAATTGCACCCAAGGAGGATCCAGACTTGTGCAAGTCCACAATTCTCTTCCTGATAACTTGGCTGATTTCTTTAGACTTTCCCATGATATTACACACAGATGCAGTGTGTCTCTGGTCTGATTAAAAAAACATCCACAGCTGTGTCTCTAATTAACTCAGATGTTGCCAATATGATCGCAAAGTTTTACACATGGATTGCACCAGATATGTCTTCTATTTTCTGTTGTGAATAAAATCTGGCTGGAAGAGATTTCCAAATTATTGCATTCTTGTTTTCTTTACACTATACACAGTGTTCCACTCTTTTTTTGGATTGAACTTCAAATGTTTATGTTAAATAAACACAATAAACATGGCAATTATATAATTTAGCCTATAAGAGGCTTCTAAATTAATTATGAATTTTTAAAGCTATGTTAAGGCACAGTCAACTTGGGAAATGTAAACTTCTGAGCCACTAGGATTGTGAAGAAAAAAAGAGAAGCTGAAAAATATTGTTGTAAGGGACCCCAGGACCAGAATAGAAAGACAGGGAAAGGCAAATAGTGTGAGCCCTAGCACTAGACCTTCCAAAACTGACCCTGCACACTTGCCAACCTGACCCTAGGCGATCGATGACAACTGGTCGACATTACCTTCATTAGGAAAGTGAAACACAGAACAAGACAAGACAAACAAACACAAAGGAAAAGTCATGCAAAAACAGGTCAAACCGAAGAAAGCAAAATTATACAAAAATGGCAGCACTGGGTCTAGCAGAAGTAACCAGACAGGTGTGGTGGAGAACCTGTCAATCACCACAGCAAGTACTGGAGTTCAGACTAGGACAAAGAGAACATACAATTCAGGCACAGAATCATGGCCAAAAGTGCAGTATCTGCTATACTTTGCGGCCAGAGGACTGCAATGAAGCATTGCACTACCTCTCCCCCACTTTTATGCCCTCAACAAAACACCAGGCTTGGAAAGATTCTGCCGATGGTGTTATCTGTTGAGACATGGGGCATGGAGGTCCTTGCCAGAGCAATTCAGGCACAGAATCATGGCCAAAAGTGCGGCCTCTGCTGTACTTTACAGGCAGAGGACTGTGCTGAGGCCTGAAGAGGCACTATTAATGTCTTTTGTATTATTTTTGACATTTTATATTCTTGAAATCATGATTTATGAAAAGGAATGCATATTAGGATTAAATGTTAGCAATTTGGAAAAACTGTATTTTAATGAATGTGGCTAAGATGAATGTAAACTTATAACTTCAAATGTATATGTTGAATAAACACAATTTAGTCATGTTGGTTGGCTGTCTGCACACATATACCTCGTTGCTGTGATGGGCAGTGGCGTAGCTACAGGGGTCACAGCGGTCGCACTTGAGACCAGACCCCTGAGACAGGAGGGCCCGCAGGTCACAACACACCTGAATCGCTGGGTCACATAGACCCAGCGATGCAGCGCTCATATCCGACACCTACACAGTGATAGGATACACTGTTCCCAGCCACTTAGCCCACTGAAGGCAGCAGCAGCTTTGGGGCTTAGTAGACACTGGAATGACGTCATGCCTCCCACTCCGGATTCAAAGATGGATGTTCATGGGAGAATGGGGGAGAGTTTAGGTGAGTATTATTATTATTTCTTTTTTTTAAAGTGAGGGGAGCGGAATGCCTGCTTTCCTACTGGGGGAAGTCCTTACCTAACTACCTACCATAAGGGGCCCTATCTACCTGTCTACCTACCATAAGGAGCTCTATCAACCTACCTACACCTACCTACCTACCTACCTACCACACACACCTACCTACCTACCTACCATAAGGGGCCTTATTTTCCTGACTACTGACCATAAGAGGCCCTATCAACCTCCCTGTCTACTATAATGGACCCTATTTACCTGCCTACCTACTAGAAGAGACCTTATCTACCTACTAGAGGGGGCATCTACCTACCTACTAGAGGGGACTATCTAGTTACCTATCTACTAGAGGGGGGCTCTATCTACTTACCTACCTACTAGAGGGGACTCTATCTACTTATCTATCTACTAGAGTAGGCTCTATCTATTTACCTATCTACTAGAACAGGCTTTATCTACCTACCTATCTTCTAGAGGGGGCGTTACTTACCTATCTACAAGAGCGGTCTATATCTATTTACTTACATACTAAAAGGGGCCCTAAACTGAAGGAGGACATTACCTATTTAATAGGAAAAGTCTGCCTATTTATATAATTTTTAAGGTTTAACCTACCTGAAAGAAGCATCTTCCTATACGCCTGTCTAATTCAGGGGGCTGCCTACTATATGGAGTGTGTTCCTACCTACTAGTGGCACAAATGGTGGGGGAGATGGGTGTTTGGAGTCTAACATGTTTGTATGGTAAATTCTGCAGAGATGAGTTGTGGCTGGGAGAAGACGTCATGATGGTCTGGACTGAATGGAGAAAGAAAAGGGAAACAGAAGAACTCTCATCCGATACGTTGTCATCCGGTTATCCCTAAATGTAACTTCACTGTAATCACTTATATGGCTGCAGAACCTGTGTACATCTACTATCTACCACTATATCATCATTTAATGGTGATAATAGTGGTCTTAGTGTAATGGTTTATATTCAGTAACAGTATGATGGTATTATTCAAACCATTTATGGTGGTAAGATGTGGTCATGATGTGGCGGTATTATTTGGTCCTTGTTTATTGTTGTCATTGGTATTATTGGTCTTGGTACACTGGTTTGGTCAGTAACATGGTGGTAGTCACTATACGGTAGTGATATTTGACTGTATTATTTGGTCTATGTATATTGTTCTGTTTCTGTATATAGATGTATTGTCTGGGTGACAGGTTCATCCACTTTTTATGTAAACCACCCCCTATTTATGAAACATGGCTGGACCATTGTAAACTTAGCACTTCTCACCATTTGTCTCACCCATACATCCCAATAGATTGTAAGCTCTCACGAGCAGGGCCCTCACACCTTGTGTCTCATCTGTAAGTACTTTTAATGTATAATGTCTGTACGTTTACCCTCTAATTTGTAAAGTGCTGCGGAATATGTTGGTGCTATATAAATAAAGATTATTATTATTGTTGTTATTGGTAATATTGGTCTTGATAGGGGATGTTAACACTGCGTTTCTTAGATGCGTGTTTGGATCCGTATTTTGGACTCTAACCTGACCTATATCTATATTTACTATTTTGCCATAGGCAAACTTAAACTCTAAACCACAAGACTCCTAAGAAATGCTAGGTAGGAGAAACCTAATGATAAGCATACCCAGCATTATGACCATAGGAAAACATAACAAACCACTAGAAGCATCATGAATGCCTATGGGTTCAGATAACACACTAAAAAAATAACCTTTATTAATTATCGTTAAAACGGGAAAACCCCAATATAAGCCTATTAATCTATAATATACCTATAATGTAAACACATGCAAATATATCTATAAGCGGCGCACCCGCCCCGAAAGGGGCGACCCCACAGAGGAACACCCTCCCTAAACCTAACAGTACCCAAGGATACACTAGACACCAAAGTGTCACACACGGGCCAACAAGATATTGATACACAAATACTAACAGTCTAACAACAAGGCAATCCCTATTAAAGTATATAACAACCGACGCATTTCCCCCACAAAATCCGTGGGTTCATCAGGGAAGACAGACTAAAAATTAGACTACCCAAAAATGTGCAACAACAACATAGAGACAAATATTGCTTACCACATAATCTCCAAAAAATTGGGAATCTCGCAAGAGAACAGAGAATGACTTTTGATCACTATATTTACTATTTTGCCATAGGCAAACTTAAACTCTATCAGTACTCTATCTGTAAAACACTAAAACGTAACTTTTATTATGTATAACTCATAACCTCTATGCACACTATTTAAAAATCTGATTTCTAACCTCATCATTTAACCCGTTTTGCTTCTGAAAGAGGGAATAACTCCCTTTCTATTATCAGGTCTGGTGGAGCACCACCTATTAACAGGAGAGCCTTATATCTATAGCAAAGTACTAGCTCCAGTAAGGGATCCCAAGCCTACTACTTGGGCATCGTCCCTAATCTCATGGACACAGAACATATAAGGCCCCCTTGTGACACCCCTGCAGCGGGTGACACTTGTAGACAGAGGTGAGAAATCACAATTTAAAACGTCATATCTGACCTGCCCGACATGTTTCGCCAGCTAACCTGGCTTCATCAGGGATTAGAGGTCCATCCAGTAGTAGGCTTGGGATCCCTTATTGGAGCTAGTAATTTGCTATAGATATAAGGCTCTCCTGTTAATAGGTGGTGCTACACCAGACTTGATAATAGAAAGGGAGTTATTCCCTCTTTCAGAAGCAAAAAGGGATAAATTGAGAGGTTAGAAATCAGGTTTTTAAATAGTGTGCATAGAGGTTAAGAGTTATACATAATAAAAGTTACGTTTTAGTGTTTTACAGATAGAGAACTGATAGAGTTTAAGTTTGCCTATGGCAAAATAGTAAATATAGAAATATTGCTTACGTCCCTCAGGAAAAAATGTAAAGATGAATCCACCAAGTCATAGGATCCTGCGATAACGGTACAAAGCACTGCTATAGGTAGGAATGCAAGACAGCAGCAGAACATTGAGCCACTGCTTGGCTCTAAATACCTTAAACTCTATCAGTTCTCAATCTATAAAGCACCAAAACTTAACTTTTATTATATATAACACTTAACCTTGATACACACTATTTAAAAACCTGATTTCTAACCTCTCAATTTGTCCCTTTCTAATTGTGAAGGAATAACTCCTTTTCTATTATCAAGTCTGATGGAACGCCACCTATTAGCAGGGAAACCCTATATATACAGTGATTTGCTATCTCCAAAAAGGAATCCAAAACATCCGAACTTTCGTCCAACTTCTCTCACATTACTGTGTCTACATGGCTCACCTAGAACGACCTAAGCGGAATAGGTATTACATTCTACAGCACACTGCCAACTTTGTCCCTTCCAATAAACCCTTTCCCCTCTATGTCTAATATGCATATTCATTGGGAATACGTACTCCATTATACGGTACACTGCTATCTTTGTCCCTTCCCATAAACCTCTTCCCCTCTGTATCTAATATGCATATTTATTTTAATAAAGCTTTGGGCCTTATGATATTCCCGACCCCCACCCGTAATTTAACCTCCCACTTTCCCCACTAAATATTCTTTCTTATCTGACCCAAACACGCATCTAACAATGTGCAGTGTGATTTACATTTCTTTCAATGTAAAACACACATCGGGGTTCAGACGAGTGATCGCCGATGTGTGTTTTACATGCGTCTTTGTGATGCGTCTTTTGGATCCATTCAAAGAATTGTCTTGCCAGTTCTTCATCCGTTTGACACAGCAGACACTCTATTTAAAACTATAGGGTACGTTTCTGATGCAGCAAAACGTAGCCAAACACGCAGCACACTTCGGATCCGAAAAACGTATTCAAAACGCTGTGTGAACATCCCCATATACTGGTTTGGTCAGTAATATTATGATGGTATTAGTCACTATATAGTAGTGATAATTTGCCTCTTATATACATACAGACCCGCAGAATACAGATAAGTCAATTAAGCTGTTTAATATAAACTCCAACAAAAACTAAACCCATAAAACAAAAGGCACAATTGCATTTTGTCCTGTTCATCCCACAACATTGTTTTTGGAGTAGGAAGGGCAAGAGGGAAAAAATGCTTTGGATGTATAACTTGTTTTTCTTTGGCCCCATTTCAAATGAATTTTCTTTTATTTGACAATTCCTTTAAATAGAAATAATTGTCTGCAGTGCGCTACACCACAGACATCCGTCACTTCAAGTAAGGAACCTGTTGTTGAAAAGTATTGGTCCACAGTCGGTGTCTGGAGGTTGAGGGGCCCCAAGCTGAAGTTTTGCTCCCAGGCCTATGGGTCTTTAGCTACGCCCCTGTTGATGGGTATAAGGGATAATTTATCAAAGTTGCAGAGAGGGATGATTATTGGCTTTTGGGCCAAGAGTGGCAGTATTTCTGAAACTGTGCAGTTTGTGAACTATTCGCATGCTCCTGTGGTTAAAGTGTATTGTGAGTGGAGAAATGGTGGCATTGTGAATTAGCAACATGAAAACTGAATGTTAGCTATGAAGGTGCACAAGGGCGGACCAAGATGCTACAGTAGAGCAGCTTAACATCAAAATAAAGTAGGGGCTACTAGACATGTGTCTAAAACAACAGTCCAGCAAACCCAACTGTGCATGCAGACACATCGTCACTGCATCTCTGATAGTGAAGTTGCATTGGCAGATAAGGTGGTATAGAGTATAAAAATTAAAGGGGTTGTCTCACTACAAAGAATAGCTTTAAAAATGTAGGGAACACTAAATGAAGACGTTTTCCAAATATATTGCTTTGTTCATCTTTTTTTTGTTAAGGAGCTACAAATGATTTTATCACATTCTGTGCTCTATCTGGTTCCCCAAGTGACCGACCTGTGTACTTCTCCCCCCCTGCTGTTTGTTCTATCTGATAGCAGGGAGTGATGTCATCACACAGAGAAGTCGGAATACACGGAGCTCATATGCTAATTACAGACAGCCTGACCAGGAAGTGACAGACAAAGCAGCATTTCATTCCTATAAAACTTTGAGATGAGACAACCCCTTTAAACTTCCTCTGATCAGCAAAGGGTTGACTTTGTCTTGTTTTTTGCTTCATTAAATGGTTGGATGTTGGCGTCTCAGGTGAGAAACATCAGAGAGCAAACACCCTGCAACCATTACTGGAAGAACACAAGCTGTTGGTAACAGTGTTACGGTCTGGGGACTGTTTTCATGGCATTCTCTGGGCCCACTCATCCATGGGGAAGGCAATCACAACTGATTAGGGTGTGATTCCATCCTCGCAGATTACATACACCTATACATGGTGATTGTCTGCCCTGGGGCAGATGGGATCTTTGACTCAGAAAATGCGAAAAGTTGCATGACTAAAAGTGTCCAACATTGGTTGGAAGACCAAGACTTCTGAGTACTACCTGGCACCTAATTCCCCATACTTGAATCCAACTGAGCATCTTTGGGACAAACCTAATCATTGTGTCCACTCTATGGATCCTCGCAGTGTGATACAACTGTATGTATCTGCGAGGGTGGGTTGTATGTTACGTCTGTGGTATGTGAAGGGCTGAGCATGTATATTTTACAATAACACAAAGTGGGCAAGCTAGAAAAGGACTAAAGGGACTAAATACACAGTCTTATTTTTCAGCTATTACGATGCAAATGAGTAAGCATTTCTATTTTACTCTGAGTTGTCTGTTAGGTCACTTTTACTCAATGTAACAGAATTATTAAAATATGCAGTTTGGTCAAGATATTAATTCTATTCTTCAAGGATTACATAGCCACAAACAGTGATCCTGAATCTGGACTAAAGGATTTTAATTCTAGTGTATCTCTATTAGCTGGTGTATGACATCTGAAAGTCCAGTACAAAACAAATATGCACATAAGTTTGGTTGTAGGTATAGCAATGTGATCATTTTAGTTATCAATCCATCTCATTTATAAAATAACAGTATACAAGCATCAGAAGTGTGGACTCAAATATACAGGTTGTGGGCACAAAGGGGTTAATTCAAGGACTTCTGTATAAGATTAAACTTTTATAGTTGTAATGTAACAGCCTATTGTTAAATTTTAAACTGGTAATTAGTTTATTCAAGCATCCATATACAGTTCTACTAAATGTACTTTTCTCCGAGGAGTTCTGTACTACACATATTGATAATGACATTAGCTTTGCTGCCTACAGCAACTTGTCAGATTTCAACAATTAGTATGCAAGTGAGTAATGAAAGAATAAAACGAAGCATCTAATTTGTTGTCGTGGGTAACTACACTTCTAGTTTACACAGTATTTCTAATTTTGCACTAGATATAATGTGCATTTTCAGTGAACTTCAATAAGCTATACTTTTTGACCTACAAGATTTTGCACGTTTAGGTAGATTTTTCTTAATTTCACAGACAGAGTATTTGATATAGATCACCATAATTTGATATTACATAACTCCTCCCTTAAACCTTTGCTTGAAATATACTAAATCAAAAATGACAAACAAGGCTAAGAGTGAGCAGGGATGTTTTATTAATTGATATAAACAGAACATATTCAAGAAATAGAAGTAAAACTTTTTTGACAGCACTTTCAGTTTAATAAATTGATCTAAACTTGAGTATTTCCTAAGCATATAGTAATTACAGGTTACTGTGCAAAAGTACTTTGTTAAAATTGATTCAGACAATATGAAAACACCAAGAGGAGACATATATGAAGAAAGGCGTATCGAAGTCTATTTTCTCATATTTTTTGAGTGTCTAATGCGTCTGAATGTATGAAAGTGTTTGTTGTGTGTTCATAAATGGTGTCTAAAGTTCATTGCACCTTGCCTGTGTGTTAGGCGCATTACAGAACTTAGGCGCATGAGTAATACGCCAAACATGTATAAAGGCTATAGATCGGCTGGAAATAAAAGAAAAGTCATTAGAATAGCATATCAGGGAATAGAAACTATGGTACTGATCTTGCTTGGTGACCACAGGTCCCAGCAAGACCTGTGCTGTGCTGGCTCTTCTGTATGTAGAATAAAGGGTGAGAGAAGCAAAAATAAATTTCAAATTTAATGTAGTAAAAATTAAATATTTAAAAATCTGAACAACATAATCAGTGAGTTATTTAATGTAAAATTAGTTTTAGATTCTATTAATTTGAAATAAATTTCATAGTAGATATTTTTATATTTTTGAGATAATATATTTTTAAATATTAATTTTATGTGATAACATTTTTTATTAAATTTAAATAATGTAATTTTATATAGTTTGATAATTATAATAAATTACTTTTTATTATTGTACTGGTGAGAAATATTTGAAATTTTTTCCCTAACAGCAAATCCAGCTCCACTTCGACTCCTCAGGCTCAGGCAGACCACATTGAGATAGGTCTGCCTGTCTGAGCAGTAATGCACCTAGTTTGCCGAACCACATTCATATATGTGTCTAATAATACGAGTGTGGTGCGACATGCCCCCAGAATGCCCTCAGAACACCCCTTCATGTCAGGCACCTTGAAAAGTGTTGAGTCTTTCAAACAATTAGAAATCGTAGCCGGCTCACTTTGGCACATTTGATGCCAGAAAAGGGTGAAAAACTCATTCATACATATCTCCCCAAATGTGCAAATGTGTTGTAACTTGAAGTTTAACCCTTTACAGTCGCAGCCACTCCATTTTCAAAATCTGATATTTGTCACTTTATGTGACAATAACTTTTTAATGCTTTTACTTCTCCATGTGATTCAGAGATTGTTTTCTCATGACACATTGTGCTTTAAGTTAATAAAAAATTTTGGTCCACACAATCCTTATTTATTTATGAAAAATATTATCAACATTTTGAAAAATGTTCCATTTTCTAAAGATGAAAAATGTCTGTGTGTAAGACAGATAGTTATTCCACACAAAATAGTTTATAACTAAAATCTACCATATGCCTACTGCAGGTTGACATCATTTTTTAAATATTTTAATATTTTTTACATTTTCAAGAAAATTTGCAACAAAGATTCAGCATTGATTCCCCTAATTCAGCGTTTTTTAGACATATTCCATATGTGGCCCTTTGTCACAGACAACCCAGAAGCCTTCGTTAGGTTTCTGGGCTGTCAGGGAAACCATCACAGATTCCTCTGTCCTTCCCACAGCTGCCGCGGCAGCTAGGGGGTCATTTATACAGCTGGTTCCATGTTGCGATCATGCGGTCCCCGATTGAGTGTCCGCACAATTACATGGCGTCCATTTCTGGGAAGTCACTTCCCACTAAGACGTATGGGTACATCCAATGTTGGGAAGAGGTTAAATATGCAAGGAACTGTCTCAGTTGATAACTGCAATATGATAAAAAAAAAACTAATAACTGTTAATGAATTGTTTTCCGTTGATTCAGTACTTTCAAGTAAGAACCTATTATTATTTTGCCACTCCTCATAGACATCATGTTAGTTCTGTTTCTGCCCACACAAGCTAATTGATAGTTTACCCAACATGCACACATGTACTGGGAGAGCTGTCAATCACTCTGTGTTTGTTGAGTATGAAGGACTCATATGGTTTCTCAATAAATCCAGAAAGCATCAGGGATTATTCTTGCCCAAGGGTGCACAACATGCGACCCTTTGTGCCCCTCTATATGGTCTCCAGCCATCAGGATACAAACATGCTTTGTCTCTCCTCTTTATGCTTCAAAAAGTAATATTAATCTTTTGACAGCTGCATTCAACTGTTGGCACTGTTATGGTAGGCAATGCATAGCTGGCAATGATATGGCAGTCACTGTTATGGTGGGCATTGTATGGCTGGCACTGATATGGTGCACTCTGTACGACTAACACTGATGTGGTGCACACAGTATGGCTGACACTGTTATGGTGGGCACTCTATGACCGGCACTCTATGACTGGTACTGTTATGGTGGGCACTGTATGGCTGGCACTATTGGGCACTATTTAAGTAATCTTAATGAACGATCCAGTAAAAACTATTTTTTTTTTATTATCTCTGGTTTCCTTCCACAAAGGATTATTCAGTTTCTGACACAATCATGGCATATCCATGAGATATACCATAAAAATGTCTGATAGGTTTAAGACTCAAAAGAGGAGGAGATGCATTGGAGAGGAGGCTATATATGTGTGTGTTGGTCTCTCTAGTTATGGCTGTGAAACAGATACTTCCGTAAACCCCAAAAACTACAATGAAAATAGATGCCTCATATCCCTTTTCTGAAAAACCCAGCAAAAGACCCCTGTTTTGATCTCTGGCAGTCCCTAAAGGTATTTTTTGGCTATTTACAATTGAAGTGCCATAAATGTCTCAGATGGGGAATACCCCTGTAAGATTTACTGCAGCCCCTGGGAGAGGTACAATATGACAATGTGGCCCTTAGACCAGGACATGTTCTGCGCCCTATTCTAGCCTTACTGCTATGTAGGGAAAAAGTTAAATGGTGCTCCCTTGCTTTCCAAATTAGAGATCAGAAAGTATATTGATTGGCTGTATAGTTGGCAAAATGCTGCACCCTCTGATCAGGGAAATAATGGGTAAAGTTCTTACTAAGCTTCATGGACAGTGCAACCTTCATCTTAGTACTGTAGCTATGCATAATTGCACCTTCGTAGTGTAATGGATTAAAGTTTTTATGTTTTAGTTGTTTTTTGTTAGTGCTGTAAAAAGTGCTACGTTGGATTTCTATCTGTGCACCAAATGAAATTGATATATGGAGACTCCCTTCTATTCAGTCTGGGTAAACGGTATCTAGTCTGTTTCTTTTTACATAAATGAAAAGTAGGGATTGCTTATAGGAGCTTACAACCTGAAGAAGAATGCAAAAGCCAAAGGAAAAAATGTTTATAAGAACAACCTTTGAAGATTATAATGAAATTTGATAATGTACAGTGCAGTATCAGTTCACATACAGTAAGAAAGTTGGCAAATGCTTGGTTTGCTAACACTGGAAGTACAACTCTATTAAACTTAACTGTCATCAGGTTCTCAGTTTTGTTGGGTTTCATTTGTTGACAACTGTACTACAACACGGTACATTGTGGTATTCATGTACCGGGTGTCCCACTCATGTTAATACCCAAAAAAGTGCAAATAAATTTGGAATTTATATATTTATTTAATTCAATGGAATGTGACCTGCATATATTCTACTATCCTTCTCTATGTCAACCAAAATTATGTGCTTGGATGAAGTGTATGCACCAGAAAACTGGAAAGAAAATCTCCGTGGCACCCATTTGGCATTAAATAAGAAAGTGATGGGCATAGCTGGAGTCATTTTGCCCAATCTGTCTGTACAGTACACTGTAAGAAGTGCTTCTATGGCTTACATCCTTTAACCAAAAAACATGCCGGAACACCATGGAGGAATGTGTCTTTATAATTTGAACATACTGGTTAAGTGAGTCAATAAAGACTCGTCAAAAAGTATTCATTAGGTAATGACAGCTGTCTACTGGCAAGGAAATTAGAAATTTTGTACACGTTGTTGGATGTTCAAGGGGGGACATTCAAAAATGTCAGCAGAAACCACTTAGAACGTAACAGACTTCTGGCAACACCACAGAAGTCCTTGTGGAGGTTTGTAATGTAGTAAGCTTTGTCCAAAATGTTATGTCAACGACTGCAAAAAAAAAAGCTCATCATACATATTGTGTCACTGTGGTTCAGGAACGGAAGCTCCCAGATCAACAAAATTGCCTGATTTTTTTTCTCTGGGTATACCTAGAGGGGAAAATGTATTGTAAGAGCACAAGAACAGATTGATATCCAGCAGGAAACAGACACAATGGGCAACATGCATGGTACCCAGGTACCATTTTTTTGCTCGCATTAGTAATCCAGAATGCGTCTGAATCTATAAACCTGTTCTACTGCGGGTTATGGATTTAGCGCTTATTAGCTGCAAAGCGACACTTCTGGCTCAGGTAAAGCACTTTTAAAGTGGTCTACCTGTTCCAGCAGTAATGTGTTTGGAATTGCCATATTGAAGCTATAAATGTGTAGAATCATACGGTTGTAGTGCGACACACTTCCAGCACGCCCCTTGATCTCAGGTTCATTACAAAGTGCCACGGGCACTCTGTAATGCGTCTGATACTTGAGTGCGAATGATTAAAAATTTAGCGAACGGGGCTGTGCCAGTTTTCAGGCTGAAAAGAATCCAGACTTCTGGTGAAGCCCCGTTCATACATGTTGCCCAGTGGATCTGGATATGCTGGAATGTACCTTTCCTAACATGGAGAATCAAGGATGCTTGGGTGCAAATGGCAAGCATTGCCAAGATATGCTGTGACATTACTTTGAGTAAAGTATGTGTAGTTTAAGTTTTGCTGTAATGTGTTATTTTTGCTTTTTAGATAAAGAAGCGAGTAGGACAGCCTGCACTTTCACTACTGTTGTAAACAAGAAAATACCATATATATGCTTGTTTAAGGATTGTTCTTATGTTCACTTACCACATAGAGCCTTATAGTCAGGACCGTTCCTAGGCTAAATTGCACTCAGGGCGAGGTGAAGAAATTACGCCCCCCGCCGCCCCGTAAAAGAGTGCGATACAATGCACCACAGTGTTTCACCAGAAAACTGCCCCCTGTAGCCATGTAATACCCACCTGTAAGCAGACAGTAGCCCTAGTAGCCACGATAATTGCCCCTGTAACCAGATAGCTGCCTCTGCAGCCATGATAGTTGCCCCTGTAGTCATGTAATACCCCCCTGTAACCAGATAGTAGCCCCAGCAGCCATGATAGTTGCCCTCTGTAGCCAGTTGCCCTCTGTAGCCAGTGTCCCCCTTGTAGCCAGTGTCCCCCTTGTAGCCAGTGTCCCCCTTGTAGCCAGTTGCCCCTTGTAGCCAGTTGCCCCCTTGTAGCCAGTGTTCCCCCTGTAGCCAGGTGCCCCTGTAGCCAGTGTCCCCCCCTGTAGCCAGTGTCCCCTGTAGCCAGTGTCCCCCCTGTAGCCAGTTACCCCTTTGTAGCCAGTGCCCCCGGTACCCAGTGGTTCACCTAGTAGCCAGTGTCCCCTGTAGCCAGTTGGCCCCTTGAAAGCCATGGGGCCCCCCTTGTAGCCAGTTGCCCCTTTGTAGCCAGTTGCCCCTTGTAGCCAGATGCCCCCTTGTAGCCGGTGCCCCCCTGTAGCCAGTGTCCCCCTGTAGCCAGTGTCCCCCTTTTTGCCAGTCACCCCCTTTAGCCAGTGTCCCCCTTTTAGCCAGTGTCCCCTGTAGCCAGTGTCCCCTGTAGCCAGTTGCCCCTTGTAGCCAGTGTCCCCCTTGTAGCCAGTTTTCCCCTGTAGCCAGTGTCCCCGCTGTAGCCAGTTTACCCCCTTATAGCCAGTTGCCCCTGTAGCCAGTGACCCCCTGTAGCCAGTGTCCCCTCTGTAGCCAGTGTCCCCTGTAGCCAGTGTCCCCCTTGTAGCCAGTTACCTCCTTGTAGCCAGTGTCCCCCCTGTAGCCAGTGGCCCCCTTGTAGCCAGTGGCCCCTTTGTAGCCAGTTAACCCTTGTAGCCAGTTGCCCCCTTGTAGCCGGTGTCCCCCCTTGTAGCCAGTTGCCCCTTTGTAGCCATTTGCCCGAGTGTAGCCAGTGGCCCCTCTGTAGCCATGTCCCCCTGTAGCCAGTGTCCCCCTTGAGCCAGGTGCCCCCTTGTATTCAGTGTCCCCCTTGTCGCCTGTGTCCCCCTTGTAGCCAGTGTCCCCATTGTAGCCAGTTGCCCCCTGTAGCTAAGAATTTTAAAATAATAAAAATTTACTTTCCTTTCCAGGATCCCTGCAGCGGCCAGGTCCCGGGGCTCAGTGTAAGCAGCGTGACGTCATCACACCGCTTACACTCAGTTCCCGGGGTCTCCTGGGACGGACGGAAGCTGAGACTGAGCGTCGCAGGGGGCGTGGTGATACATACAGGGGAGGAGGCAGGAGGGGAGTGATCCGTCCTTCCTCCTCCCTGTGTCGGCAGCTGCACTAAGTGTATGCAGCTGCCGGCAGAGACAGAGGATAACCGCGAGGTGGGCGAGGCGAGCGCCGCCCCCCTCGGGTGAGGGGAGCCTCGGCGCCCCGGGCGATCGCCCGCCTCGTCCGCCCCTAGGAACGGCCCTGCTTATAGTGATCCAGACATTAACATACTTTGCCAATAAGTATCATATAGTGCCCAAATAATAGCATATTTTTGCCAAATAGTGCCAGAATAGAGTGCTATACTTTACCAACATTTAGCCATAGTTTGCTCACATAGAGTCAAAGGGGCAGATTTATCAACACTAGATTAATACTTAGACAGAGCAAATTAACACTAGACAGTCTTACAATGCAGCAGATTTTACAGTTGTACGATAAATCTGGCAAATGCTTAGACTGTTTAGTCTACCCCTGACACCATTAGTTGGTTGGCTTAGTTAGTGCCATAAAATTTTGGAACATGGCAGCACATATTACTCCCACTTTTCATGAAGTCACACTGGCTAAAACACGTAATAAATGTGAATAAATGTGATGTAAATCATGTATGACAGTATTTTGGTGCAATGGCCACAACAAATCTGAAGTGTCCACACAAGTCTATACTGTGCCAAAACTGAGCAGTGTATGCCATATAGTGCCTGTATAGTATAATACAGTGACCACAGAGTGCCAGATTTTGCCTCTTTTGTGCCATAAGTGTCATTTCTCATGTTGAATTTGGCATCCCATTTGGTGCAAAACAGTTCTCAGAGAAAGTTGAGATAGTTGATTGTATAGTACCTAGTGCCCTAGTTATCGCATATAGAGCAGACATCCTTTAACTCAGGGGTGTCAAACTGTGGCCCTCCAGCTGTTGACAAACTACAACTCCCATAATGCATTTGTATACTCTAGAACAGTGGGCATGATGGGAGTAGTAGTTTCCCAACAGCTGGAGGGCCACAGTGGTGTAACTCCTTCTCTTCCTGCACAGAGTAGGAGAGTGAAGTCCTCTGCTGGCCACTTCTGTTAAAGCTATTTAAAACTTCTAGTTTTACTTTATTAATGTTCTTTGAGATTTTCCAACCCTCAGAGCCTTAGGCCTCGTTCACAGGCTTTTTTCAGAAAAGTATTTCAAGGGTTTCCGTGTAAATAGTTCTGAAATCATTGGGAAAAACAGTTGCAAATAAGGGCACTAAGTGTGGCACTTTTGAACTGATTTCCCGACGGTTCCCACTACAATCATTGAGGTGGTGAATCCGTCCGGAAATAATTGACATTCAATTGTTTTTCGTCCGGTTGCCGTCGTCAATCGCACGGGGGCAATCCGAAGAATTTTGGTGTGGGGAACGACGAAACCGTAAATTTTTTATTGAAATCAATAGAAAAAATAGGCTGTGGATTATTTTTGGGGACGGATTTGCCGACGGATTGACGATCGTCAATCGTCGCAAATCCGTCCGAAATAAGCCGTGTGAACGAGGCCTTAGGTTAGTGTTTATTGAAGACAAGGTAATGGGCACTTGGTGGACATACAGGTGAAGCTCATTATATAACTAATATATTAAATGAATTATAAGGATGTTCAATCCACATAAAATATCTTCCAATGATGACCTATTTAGGATGGTAGGATGCGTAAAAATCCTAAATATTGGTCTACATGTATTTGCTAATATGGTCAATGCCTCCACTGAAGGTGTTTTATTACAAAAGCCTTGTTTACTGCTCCCCAGCTGCAAAACTAGAGCAACAGACAACAATCAGATTAATCATAGAAAATTGATTTGCTTGTGAGCAATGGTATTTTCCTCCTGATATATTGTTTGCCATTTCTTCGATATGATTTACCCCAGTTTCAGGCTGCAATTTGATAAATTGTCTAGCAGATTTAATGGGGCAACATCCTGCAAATACCGAAGTAGTTAATATTCTGAGCAGCTTGTTAGGTTATCAGTCTGACAGGTAAGTAAATATCTATCTGTCTTTGGGACCTGTCAATTTTTGTGCTGAATAGGCATTCTTTCATGTTGATTAGCTCAATAAATATTGCTTTCCAAGCTTCACATTAACTCTAAGTGTAACATTTTCCTCATCTCTAAGGGCTCCTGTTCTGCAGTCATGGGAACCAGCAATGTAAATGCAAGAAGGGCTGCTGCAAAATTAATCATTTGAGGATTAAAGTTGCCAAGCTTAGGCTCATTACAAAGTAATGTTTAGCAAGTTATGCACCACTGTTCTAAAGACATTATTTAAATGCATTGAAAGGTGACTTGCATATGAGCACATATATAAAATCACCATAACAAGGGGGAAATACAAATAGGAACAGGATAGAGCGTGGGGATAAAATAAAAAGTGATCCGAACGTCAATTATTTATTTACCACCAGACACATGGATCATTCCAGCCTGACTTATCTATACAAATAGGATACCATCAGCTATGGCGGTTCTGACAGGAGAATATCCGGTGATAATGATGCCTCAGTCCCATGGGTAACATTAAAAGGGATGACTGGAACCTAAACAAATAAACCTAACAGCAGGAAATATTACAAAATAAAAATGACTCATCTGCTAGGGCATGTTCCCACGGCAGTGGACAAATACCGGCCGGTTTGCGGAGAACAGCCCTCCAACCTCCCATTGAGTTGTTCATATTCCGTCCGGTAACTGGACGGAAGAATGAACATGTTCAATGTTTTGCTGCCGGACCGCTGGCGGCAAAACCGTCGGGCGGGAAACCCGTGCAGTTGGGACTGCTGCACGGGTTTTCCATAGAGCACAATTGTGCTCATTTTCGGACGGTTTTTCAGGCGGTCTGAAAAACCGCAAACCGGCTGAAAAACCGTGCCGTCGGGACATGCCCTTAGGCTCTGTTCACACAGCTTATTTTGGGACAGATTTCCGTCCGTAATTCGCGCCGCACTGCACGAATTACGGCAGGAATCCGTCCCAGTCATTCTGGTAATCCACAGCCCACATAGAGAACTATGGATTCCGTCACAATACGGCGAGCGGGGAGAACGTGACATGTCAATTATTCACGGCGGGATACGTACCATGAATAATGAATGTCTATGGGGCCGGCGAGCTGCCGGAACCCCCGCCCCCGCTGCACGGCACACAGCGTAATTGCGGGAGAAATCCGTACCACAATTACGCCGTGGATAAGCCGTGTGAACATAGCCTTAAACTTTAGGACCCTCTGTTGGTCCTCACCAGTCTTTGTTGATTTCCAGCAGCAACATGCTGAATATCCATTGGCCTAAGTGGTGTAGACTGTGATTGGTTGCAGCATTTAAGTGGGTGCAAAATAAGCAAACATCAATAGGCACCTCTGCATGATTTGCACTAGGATTACAGGGAATCTAGCCCCTTAAAGGATTTTTCTATATTGATAGACTATGCAATAAATGTCTAATAGGTGCGGGTTCCACCTCTGGGAGCCCCATCTGTCTTGAGAATGGACACTGATGCAGAATGGAGTGGTGGTTGTGTGTGGCATGCTTGATTACTAGTATGATATATTGTAATAATTATGTATTTTAGGATTTTGCCAACTTAATCATCATCTATGACATCCTGCATCTGACGATAGGGGCGATTTAATTACAGTGTACAAATATGGGAATGGACAGTTTAGAGAGCTCTCATGTGATCTTTTTACACCTAAACCTAAAACAATGACAAGGGGCATCCTCTATATCTAGGGAGAAAGAAGGTTTCACCATCATCAGATACGGACTCCTTATGGTAAGAGACTTTTTGCCTTTCTTTGGATCAACTCTGTAGTTATAGGTTGGTCTCAAAGGACCTGTGTCTTTTTCCATCTGTATCTACTATGCTCTTATATTGCCCTCAGAGAAGTTTCTGATAGCAGTACTGTAGGATCAGGCAAAAGAGTCAAACAGTAAGTAAATAGGCAGGAGGTCAGGACTGGCAGAGCTCACGGATGACAGTAAGGGTGTGTTCATACAAGGGATTTTGAAGCAGAATTTAATGTGGGTTACGTTTTTAATGATGTTTTCAATTTGGTCTTGCAGTGATGTTTTTTGCACTTGCACTTTACAAGCCGTTAGCAAGCCCATTGTTCAATCATATCTTGTAGTCCCCGGTATACATACTTTTTTTATATGTCATACTTGTATGCCTCCTATGGTGTAGATACGTCCTGGGATGTCTCCATGTGTAGTGACTTTTCCATGTTTTCAGCAAAAAATATTTTTTATGTTTTTAAAGGACTCTTACTATTCCTTCTTGGTTACAGCAGTAATAGGAGCCACCAAATTAGAGAAGTGAGAAATAAACCTGTAGTAATAGACTTTAGAACAGTGCCATTTGTACAGCAGAAAGCTTCTTGCCATCCATTAGCAGACTTTGATCCAAAATAATATAACTGAAGGAAGGCAAACTACAACAAAGAGGCACTTTTCAATGTCGGCATTAAGATGTTTTTTTTCTCAGATGTGAGAGGACTGCTTGGAAGTGCAACTGTACATGAGGGATGAAGAATAGATTGTCCTCCAGATAGACCACCAGACAGACATGCAATAGATCTCATGTTATTTACCAGTAAATGGAACACAGCTGCTATATGTCAGTGGCGAGGTACCCTCCTGTGCAGATGGGAGTTGGAAGCCATTCGCCACATAGAATAGTGATTATAGAATTGGACGCATAGCCATTTGTGACAGGTGAGCAGGAGCATGATAGTATGTAGAGTGCATTACCTCAAAAGGAGTAATGCTCCTCATTAGGGAGAGGCATCATGGAGGTGTGTGGAGACTTATATGCTATGGTTTCTCCACTGCAATTTAAATATATACAAATAAGCTCAATGGAAAAGGTCTAGGACTCTGCAATGACACCTATAGGATGTAGCATTCCTCAAGTCACATCTGAGTGACTGAACCTTACAGTATGACTGGGAGTAAAGCCATACCAGAAATTAATTTGCAGACAGCTGTTTCAGAGTCTTTGCCCTTCATCAGTGCATAGTGGAATACTGATTGACTAGGTGAGAGGCTCAAGGTGTAGCTCAAAATAAGTAACGTTCTTCATTAAGGAGGGGCACTATGCCAGTTTACAGAGACTTATACGCCATGGTCGCTCAACTGCAATTTAAATATATTTAAATAAACTTAAAGAGCACTTATCACTGCCACACAAAATATTATGACTTGGTAGTAAAATATAATTATAGCCGCATATATCAAAACACTGCTACATGGGGACTCCTCAATCTCCCTTTAAAAGGCACAACACAGAAGTAGCAGATAATGTTTAAACATAGTATCAAAATTTATTAAAAAGTCTCCAAAACATCGAACTTCAAGTAATAACAACTTTGTTACTTGCGGTTCAATTGGCTCAAATCCATAGAAGGCGGCATCCATATATTTCTTCATAAAGTAGTATTGCTGCAAGCATAGCGTGGCTTCTCCATGAGGAGTACACTGATAGCACAGGCGGCCATAGTGCGGGAGCGTACGACGTTTCGGGAGACTCCTCCCCTTTCTCTCTGAAGAAAGGGGGAGGAGAAATATATGGATACCGACTTCTATGGACTTAAGCCAATTGAACCGCAAGTAACAAAGTTGTTATTACTTGAGTTCCATGTTTTGGAGACTTTTTAATAAATTCTGATACTATGTTTAAACATTATCTGCTACTTCTGTGTTATTCCACTGCCACACAAAGTCACAAAATTTATAGTGGATGAATTATAAGACTTTTCGCAAGTACATGTCATTAGCAGATCAGAGAATTTCCCTCAGTATCACAGGGAAACAGGTCTTACTTACATTTTTGTCAGATGGAGGTCACAATCTGCTAAGATTTCTTCTCTGGGAGATGCCAACTGTGCAGGGGGAGCTGAGGGCATAGATATAGGGTAATCTAAGTCGATCCAAACACAGAGGGCGACATGTCCCAATACGCAAGCTCCATTTTTTTTGGTCCATTTTGCACCAAAAATTCTCCTGACGCCACATTCTTGATATAAATGAACTGTAATATATCAAAACTAAGAGCATTATACGCCGGGCACGACACATTATAATGCATCTAAAAAGGTGCATTAAATATAGTAGCAATGATTAGCTGTGTGCCCCTATTACGCAATGCACCTATTGAGGCACATTACATACACTAGTAATGATATGTAATGCGCCTCTGTAACATAATGCACCTAGATAGGCACATTACATACACTACCAATGATATGCTATGCGCTGCTTTTTAGGTGCATTTTTACTATGCAAGGTATACCAGTTGCCAGATTTGGAAAGTATTATACTTTCAGACACACTTTACACTGATTAAATGCGCCTAAAATCTGTCGCCGCCACTTTTCGGACATGTCGCCCAGAATTTTTTACCAGTATAGTCTACAAAAATGTATCAGATTCTCTGATATTCCACTTACTTGAGGTAGGTTCTGCGCATACCATTTGGACTGCCACATGAAGTTCTGTGTGAGCTGGCTATTTGTGTTGTCTTCATTAATCTAAGTATCTCACTATGCACACACTGCAACAGGCACAGCATATTGAGAACATATGTGTGACATGGTTTACCTACTGCTGCTGCTTCCAGCCTTCTCCATCACATACTGCTGCTAGTGTAATAACATCCGGCATAAAATTTGCAGCACTGATCTCCCCAGTGTACATTTGCTGCAAACTTACATGCTCCCTACTTGACAGTGGACTTTCCCAGTTCAGAAGCAGAAAGTCTTAGGGCGTGTCCCCACAGCACGGGTTTGCAGCCGGTTTTTCAGACGGTTTTCGCTTTTGTAAACCATCTGCAAACCGGCTGACAAACTTTAACCCCTTACCGCCAGAGCCAGTTTTGGCCTCTCTGACAGAGCCCTATTTTTGAAATCTGTCATGTGTCACTTTATGTGAGAATAACTTTTTGACACTTTAACCTATCCATGTGATTCAGAGATTGTTTTCTCGGGACACATTGTGCTTTAAGATAGTAAGAAATTTTGGTCCAAAAAATGCTTCTTTATTTGTGAAAAATATAAAAAAAATCGTGAAAAATTTGAAAAATTTACCAATTTTAAACTTCAAAATTTCTGCATGTAAGACAGATAGTTTATTCCACTAAAAAATAGTTTTATAACTAGCATCTACCCTTAAATCTGCTGTATTTTGGCATCATTTTTTTAAATGTAATTTTTTACGACATTAGGGGGCTTAGAAATTTTGTAGTAATTTTCAAATTTTCAAAAAAATTTGGCAATATACATTTTTTTAGGGACAGTCCAGTTCTAACATGATTTGATTGACCTGTATGTTAGGATACCCCCAAAATGACCTCATCTAAGAAACTACACCCCTAAAGTTTTTCAAAACCGATTTAGGAAGTTTATAACCCATTAGGTTTTTCACAGGAATTAAAGCAAAGTGGAAGTGAAATTTAAAAATTTTCCCACTTTTTGTTGCAGATTTTCAATTTTTATACATTGTTCACAAGAATACGGTAAATGTGATCGGGAAATGCAACTTAATTTTGATTCCCCAGATTCTGCCGTTTTCAGAGATATCCCATATGTGGCCCTAGTGGCATTATTTGGCCCCAACCACAAGCCCCAGAATAGGAGGAGCACCTACTGGACTCTGGGGTCTCATTTTCATTACCTTTTTTATTTAGGGGCCATTTCAGGTTTGCGGACACCCAAAGGTGCTAAAACTTAATAAACTCCCCTAAAAATACCCATATTGGAAACTACACCCCTTAAGGAATATATCCGGGGGTTTTTGTAGTGAGCATATCGACCCCACAGGTGTGTCATAACATTTTTTAGCGTTAGGCTGTGAAAATGAAAAAAAAAATTTCTTCCAATAATCTGCAATTTTAGCTGAAAATGTTTCATTTTTACAAGGCATCCTGGTAAAAAAGCACCCAAAACCTTGTTACGCAATTTCTTCCAAGTTCGGCAATACCCCTACATGTGGGTGTAAACTGCTGTTTTGCCTGGCGGGAGTACAAGGGAGGGAGCGCTATTTGACTTTTGGAGCACAGATTTTGGTGGGGCCATGTCGCATTTTACAAAGCCCCAAAGAAACCAGAACAGGTGAAACTTTCCAATAGTCCGCCCCATTTTGGATTCAGCACGCCTCATAGATCTCATCTAAGGGGTTGTATTGTACATTTTGGGTGCACAGGTGTTTCCAAAGTGGGTTTTTTTTTTTGCATTGGGCTATGAAAATGAGGGGAAAACGCAAATTCCGTCATTGTTTTTTTGGACTTCCAATTTTTACAGCGTTCGCCGTGCAGTATAATGACAGGAAATCTTTACTAGGGGGGTCGGTACAACTGCAATTATATAGTTTTTTATATTTTTTTTATGTTTTGTACTTTTACCAAATAGAATAGGTCCAAAAAAAATGCGTTTTTATGTTGTCCTGTTCTGATAGCCATAGCGTTTTCGTTTTCTGTATACGGAGCTGATTCTGGGCTTGTTTTTTGTGGGATGAGTTGACGTTTTTATTAGTACCTTATGGGGTGCATATGCCGTTTAGATCACTTTTTTTTTAAAGGTTTTTTGTGAGGCATTTTGAACAAAATACAGCATTTCTGGTAGTGTTTTTTATTTTTTTTTTTTTACCGTGGTCAACATGCAGTATAACTGCCCATACTAGTATTACTCAGCAGGTCGATACGATTACAGTGATCCCCAAATTTGTAAAATTTTTTTATTTTTTACTGCTTTTCCCACAATAAAAACACTTTTATTCAAAAAGGAAAAATGTTTTTGCATCGCCATAGTTTTAGACCCCATAACTTTTTTATTTTCTGTGTACGGACCTGTGTAGGGGCTTGTTTTTTGCAGGAAGAGTTGACGTTTTTATTGGTATCATTTTTGGGAGGACAAGACCCTTTTTGATCAGTTTTAAAAACTGTTTTTTGGAAGGCAGGGTGAAGAAAATACGCAATCCTAGTAGTGTTTTTTATTTTTATTTTTAACGCGCTCAACCCTGCAGTAAACCATGACCAGTTAGCTTTACTCTCTGGGGCGATACGATTACGGCGATACCATATTTATATAGTTTTTTAAAAATTTTGAAGCACTTTAAAAAAAAAAAAAAAAAAGTGTATTTATGCATCGCTGTCTTCTGAGAGCCATAACTTTTTAATTTTTCCGTATACAGAAAAGTGTAGGGACTGTTTTTTGTGGGATGAACTGAAGTTTTAATTGGTACAACTTTGGTGTTTATATGAGTGTTTGCTCACTTTTTATTCCATTTTAATGTGCTGCAGGATGTACAAAAATCCAATTCTGTGACTGTTTTTTTTTTTTTTTTTTTTACGGCATTTACCCTACGGGTTAATTAACTTGACAGATTTATAGGGTGGGTCGTTATGCACGCGGCGATACCAAATATGGGTACTTTATTTTTGATCTTTTTTGGGGCGATTGGCGTTTGTACACGGGAAAAGGGCGGTGTACATGTTTTTATTTTATTTTTTGTGTTTTCACTTTTTTTTCACATTTGACATTTATTTTTACTTTTTTTTCACTTTTTTTACTTTTTCTTCTAAAAGCAATCATCAGATTGCTGTTAGAATGCAGACCAGTGCACAGTACCAGTACTGTGTACTGGTCGCCATGACAAGCCTGTCACCATGCCCACAATGCATTGGGGCATGGTGACGTCACAGATGAACCCGGGAAGTGCCGATCACTTTCCGGGATCATCAACAGGCGATTGGTGCCGCACTACAGTGCGGCAGCCGACGGGAGCAGGCAGGAGGAGCTCCCTCCTCCTGCCTGCACCTTCATTATTGCGGCCAGGACAGGCTGTGGTAATGATGCGTTTTTCACCCGCGGCCGGAGCTCACTCCGGCCGGGGGTGATACGGCATGCGGCCAGCGGTAATTTACCCGCATGGTCCCATGTTGCGATCGCGCGTGGCTCGCCCGCAAGCCAGTGCGATCACCAGGGTGTATGCATACGTCCAGTTGTGGGAAGTCACTTCCCGCTAGAGCGTATGCATACGCACTTGGTCGGGCAGGGGTTAAAATGGACGGCTACGGTAAACTCACGCAGCGGTCCCCACTGCTTGGATGTTCCAACCAGCAGCTTTTCAAACTGCCAGCGGTCTGCAAAGCATTGAACATGTTCATTCTTCCATCCGGTTTTTGGGCGGAATATGAACATATCTATGCGAAGGGGGAGGGCTTTTCTCCGCTAATCGCAGAGAAAAGCCGCCCCCCTGCGGACGAGTACATAGCCCAAAAACAGTACAAATACCGGTCGGAAAAACCGACCGGTATTTGTACTGTGCCGTGGGGACGCGGCCTTACAGAGCTGTTAATCTAGTGATCCATTATGCTGTGATGATACTGACTTCACCCGACTTCAGCTTTATTAAAGGGCCAGCACTTTGTCTCTACTGAATTACTAGTAAATTGCTTTCATTTTCTTAATTAAACATATTTGAGAAAGTGCTTATATTTCAGCCTTTTGTTACTTCATGAAGTTTCTCTGGAGAGGATAGGTTGTCTTTAAGGGAAAAGAGTAAGGGCTATGTAACACCACCAATTAAACGTAGCGTTCCTCAAGTCAAATGTGACTCATTGATAAATGGTGCCCTTGTTGACTGAAGACTGCAATCTTGTCCCACAATGATCCCAAACTTACACTGCACTATGAGAGAATGGCTGGCAGCAGCTGATCAAATTCCTAAAAATTACAATATCTTACAATAATGCAGGAAAAAGAAAAAGGGGCAGCCGAGACAAAAGAACAGTGCCACAGATGTTTGAACAAGGCACAGATTTATGGAAGCCACACTTTACATCCATCACAGCACTTTAAAACAAAGAGATGCATGTATTTGAAAAGATACACTAACTAACTACTGTATCTAGAATTTGTTTTTAGCAGATTAGCAATTGCAGCCCAGATATAAAACATCTTCTATTAACCGGTAAACTTATTTTACCTTTCAAAAGCTATCAGCGCTTCCAAACAAAGAGGCCAGATACAGATCTTACACACAAGGGAATACATAATGCAATGTTCTGCTTTTACAGAATTCACAACACATGAAATGTATCTCGGATTATTTGTTTTTGCTGCGATACAGGACTATGTCTTGAACAGGAAGATATATACTGTAAATATATACCAGCACATAGATTTAGAACTCATTTGTTTTGCTTACATCCCATTGTCAGCATTGTGCCAAAATCATTTTGCATACAGCTGGGTAGATTGTAAACACTATGGAAAAAAGATTGTTATACTTAGTTGAAAGATTAATTAAACAGATCCATTTTCTTCTCTGGCTCTATGTACTTGCATCTCCACATGATATACTGCATTGCAAATAGGAATAATTTATTAGACTCCCAGCTTTCAGAAAAAAAAGAACAGCAGGACATCAAATTCTTATAATGAGCCATAAATATATGAACATTTCAACAACACCATGAAAGTCTGCTGTTTTATCTGCTCAATGAGGCGGGAATTGGCCTTCTTGATAATGTGCAAGCATTGCGCCTCTTATAGAGCTAAGAAGACGCGCGAGCTGTGACGACTACATTGCTTATTTTTTACTAGAGATAGTATGGCTATTTCACTGTAAGCAGAGACTAGTCACATCACAATACAGGATTGAACTATCAATGTCAGTCATCTTCTGCCAATTGTCGGTGACAGCATGCAATAAAGCCCTAAATCAAAGCGCTACTTAGAAGAACAAGGCTGTACTACTATGCAGAAATGTAGCTTGTTACCCTGCACTTGCCTTTCTAAAATCAAACATCAATTTAGTATGGAAACTATCATTTAGTACAGCATACATTTTACTTGTTAGGATTCATAACCTGATCCTTTGTATGTAAACATATTTAAGCATTCTTCCTACAATACCAACAACTTTACAGAGATGATACTTTCCTGACTGGTTGTCGGCAGCAAAGCTGAATTTTACATGCAAGTGAGCCTGACACCAGACAGAAATCTTTAAGAATGAGCATCACATGCCCTTGCTAAACTCTGCAAGGGCATCCTCAAGGGCATACCTTTCAGCAAATTTGTCCGTGTTTGGTTCAAACTTGTAAAAAAATTCAGGTTTGGGATGTCCCTAAATTGGTGTTAGGGATTTAGGGTTAATTTTCCTCTCTATTTTGCTCCTAGATTCACTAGTGCTGTCACTCTAATGTCACTTCCACTCCAATGTCAATTCTGGCCAATATGCTTTCGGCCTGGAAGTGAGGTTTGAGTAGAGGTGATGTTGGAGCTACAGCACTAATGGATCGGGGAACACCGCATAAAGGTAAGTTCATATTAACAACATCTAAAAACCATAACCCCAATGATTTTTGACCATTTGCACCAAAATTAAATTCTTGCCAAGTCAAATTGAAATGAATACGACAAAATAACAGAATTTGTATTTAAAGACCGTCACTAACAACAGGTTCCAATCCACAATGAACAATACAAAAATATGGAGAATGGAAATAATTAATACTTAACTTTTAATGAATAGATACTTAATTAAAATAAATGGAGCAACCTTTAGTCCAAAGGCGCCATAACGGCCTAAAGCACATACAAAGCCATAAGACTGCGCAAAACACAAGTATCAGTAATATTGGTTTCCTTGTGCCAAATATGTGCAGCGGTGCAAGAAAATGGTACAAGGATATTAATATTACTGATACTTGTGTTTTGCGCAGTCTTATGGGTTTGTATGTGTTTTAAGCTGTCATGGCACCTTTGAACTAAAGTTTGCTCCATTTTTTTTTGTATCTATTCATTAAAAGTTAAGTATTAATTATTTCCATTCTCCATATTTTTGGACAACTGAAATTGAAGCACATGAATTCAGGTCACATTTGAGTTTGAACCGAATCTGAAGAACGACACTATTAAAGGTGGTTTTACACATTAGTTAGAAGTAGGTTGAAAACTGTTGAACAAATGATCATCTGATAAATAATTGTTACACTACGCAGTCGTATCCATTTGAGTCTATAGTGGCCAGTACAATCAGTCATACTGGCCATATATGTTCAATGACCTTGGGTGAAAGATGATCTTTCATTGGCAATGCTCTACCATGCAAACAGCCAACTGCACGTTATACTGCACTATATATAGTCAAGGACTAGTGACTTTCAGCTGAAAATACATGGCTGACTTCTTTCTATACATTTATGGTCTGCTTCAGTTTTATCAACGATAGCTTGTTGCTAATTTTCACTTGACGAATGATGACTATTTCAGTTAAAATGATCCACATTCATAAACTTTAAAGAGGTTATCAAGCAAAAAAAAAATACTGTTCGTTGGGACCGGAGTGGGTAAAAAATGTTTTTAAAAAGTTATACTTACCTACCTGTCCCCCATCACTGCTGCTCTGGAGCAGCGTGATGAGTTCCTCTGCTTTTCTGGGTTCTATTAGAGGCTCTTGCACTTCATTCAATTACAACGCAGAGCAAGCCTCCTCTGTGTGTCGGAAGAAGAACCTGGAAGTCAAGAGGAGCAGATCACCGGGGAGATCTGGAGTGGCAGAAATGGGGGACAGGTAGGTAAATATAACTTTTTTTAGCATCTCATCTGATATACCTGATGCAGTAATTTTCTACAAAGAAAAGTACCTTTGGTGTACATTTTAAATTCTACAGTATAAAAATTTCTCACACAGATTAGTCACAGGTTTGTTCTTGATTTTCTCTATTGAATTTAACAGGGAGGCAAACATTTGCAACAAAACCCAATTGTTGCAGATTTTGCTGAGGATAGGCCATTGCCAGGGACCTGGAGACCATCAATGGTCCAGAAAAGTGCTGCCTTGGGGGTTACAGTGGATGTAAGTATAAAGTTTATTATTTGACATCAAAACTTGTACCAAAATCTCTGTTTTGTGCCAGTTTTCCACTTGCAGAAAGTGATCACAACAAAGGTGGGGGTTTCTCTTTGTCCTACTATCGCTAAACCCCACTATCAAACTCTGTAAATGTATATAAAAATATATGCTGAATGGCATATCCTTCTTTGTATTTCTCTTCAGAGCAGAAAAAATGTGATAACTGCGGGAATGATGTGAGCAAAGGTTTTATTGCAAGGTGTAACTAGAGTTCATAGGTCCTTACAGAAAAATTAAATGGGCTCCCAGCACTTAATGACAAGAAACAGCATCATAAGTAGTAATAGTTAAAGATATAAATAATAATGATATATGTATAAGAATATCCATATAGTGCTATATATAAATATACCAACATAGTTCTATATACCAATATCCATATAGTGCTAGCACTTCATAAGTATCAATATGAATCAGATGCCAGCAAAAAACCAACCTTAGTCATAGGTCAAAATGTACAGCCTTGTAAAAAATTGCAGCACTCACAGTTTGGAAAAAAGTGAAGGAAGCTTTATTCCATATTCAGGAGCAAGCCCTTGGATATGGAATAAAGTTCCATTCACTTTTTTTCCAACCTGCGAGTGCACCAATATTTTTCAAGACTATGGGCGACATGTATGAACGGGGCAGCGCCAGAATCCTGGCCTCAAAAAGCTGTAGTAGACCAGTTCTATAGCTGTATGAACAGGCGTACTCCAAACTTTGGTGCCTCGGTACCATGCCAAAGACACTTGGGGCATTCTGAGGGCGTCGCACCACATTAGTAGAAGTAGACATATTTATGATTTTTTGACGGCAAAACTTTGGTGCTGAACAGTTAGAACAGTCAGACCAAGTTAAAGGGGGTCTGCCTGAGCCAGACGTTGTATTGGCACTAGACTGCGCCTGTATGTATGAAGTGCAGAAGAACAGGGTCATACATTCTGGTGCAGTCTATACTATCTTAAAGTGATTTAGAACTGGTCTATCAGAATTCAAACATGTTGCCCTACATATATATAAAGAATGCCTATATTCTACATGTGCTGGATAGGAAAAAGCCACTGACTTGTCACTCCCTGCAAAATGATACAGCGTTTTTGCACCCACATGGCCCACTCAACTTAGGCCTCATGACAGCTGCAATCTAGTAATGCCCATGACTGCTGCCCATGTGAGCTAGAATAATATGACATTCCAAATATAATTTATTCCAGAGAAGCTTTTAGATTTAGGGCCAATTAAGTATGACCCTTTATTCATGGTAAATCCCTCTCCCAAATAAGCATTGACTAATCCAAAAAGAACCAGAGAGTGTAGGATAAAATATCAAAATTATTTTATTCATATTATTTAAAATACATAGTCACAAAAATTAGTGTTTATTGAAAAAAATCCGACAGAAATCCTTATAATATATAAAGGGGTATAAGACAAATATACCGTGCCTAAGGTGCCATACAATAATCGAACTATAATTTAAATTTTTTATTAAGCACCATACACATAGATATTAGTGCAGAGTTTACATCATATAAATTATGTCTCTAATATGGGATGGGTTTAAAGAGACATTTTTTTTAAAAGTTTGTTTATCTCTTAACTGCCGGAGAGCTTCTTTTTCATAATTTAAAATTTGGCCAGATCACTATGTTCCCCCCTTGTCCGCTGGTTTAAATACAACGTCCTGCATTGACTGTAGATCTTTTAGTGCAATTTCCTGATTTTAGTCAGGTTTATCCAACCACAATTTTTGGGTAAATAAAAGAAAAAAGATGGTGATTTCCAGGTGCGGTTTATAACCTACATATAACAAAAAATGGTTAAATTTACGCACTATATTGAAAAAACACTGGGGGGTACTCAAAACAGACCCGGTGTTAGCCAGAGGATTTCTAACTATCCCATGATGACAGCGAGGAGATCACCTAACATCAGAGATTGTTTGGTTAAGAGCCATTATGTAGTTGCAAACCGCAACCCTTTGGCACTCGAGGACCAAAATGTGGCTTCTTTCCATGCGGCAACTGTGTTGCATGCTGTAATATGATACGTTCGGATACATTTGGGTCCTCAGATGGATCACGTCAATTTCAAATCCGTCACTACATTACTTGTAGTACGAAAAACGTGATCTATATGGCTCAATGTCCATGTAGGAAAATATATGTTGGGATTACCACACGGGAACTTAAAACCCGGGTGCGTGAGCTTTTCCGTGACAAACAGAACAGCTAAACAACAGGATGACATGTTCCAACTTAAAACTCTTTCCCCGACACTTTCTGAATATCACGCGTGTGATCCAAAAATTTTAAAAGTGTGCGGTATTGACGTGATCCATCTGGGGATTAGGGGTGGGAACTATATGTGAGCCCTTGAACAAAAAGAAACCAAATGGATCACTATGTTGGATACTATGTCACCGATTGGACTTAATGAGAAATTAAATTTTGTCCCCTTTTTGTAATACTCCTTTGAAGGTCTAAATCACATGGATAATAGTCGTTGAGAATCCATACCTTTAGGAGTGTAACATATACTTATATTTTTTGTTCCTTTGTATATATTATGGTTTTAATAATTTTTTATTCTTTCTTTTTGATAGTGTTATGATACAATGACTATCTGATGTCTTCCTATTTTGGAGGTGTTACGGACATATCTTACGTTAGGGGGACTCTAAACCCTGTATTTATGTTAAAAATATCATTGCAATACCGTCGAATGCACATATGTGATGTTGGACATACGACGAAACTGAAAGAAAAACACCTGTATGAAATATTGTTTTATGTTCTAACTTTTCCCTATTCTACAATATAGGCGGCTATATAGTATTGATAATATGATATTAACGAAAGTAGATTGGGGGTTTTTATCGTCTAAAATAAAGGTTATGTTAAGATGCAAACAAAAAAATCTCTGTTCGCTGTCCTTTACTCCTTAGATACAATAAAGCTATTCTAAATACCGGGCTGACGCCACTGGATGGTGCGCACACAGTGTGGGAGGCATGGCGTCCGTCGCGACTCTGGCGCCCAGTAACGCACTCGACGCATGTCGGAAGTGAATTCTTCCGCCCCATGCGCAATGACTGCGGGACTGCCGGGAAAGCGTGGCAGTGACGCGGCCTCCTTTCGAACGCTGTACGTGCGGCCGGGTTTAACAATCCCCAGCTGTGAATAGCGGTATTTAACCAGGAGGAGATCAGTGTAGATTGTACCCCTTGAGGAAGCGATATTATTGCGAAACGCGCACGGGGTGGCAGGTACAACCTACATTACCCTTTTGGGAAGCAATTTGACCACTATACTGTACTTATTATGATCTAAAAGAATTATTCTTTTGGGGTTTTTTGTTCCTTATACTATACCATTACACATAGATGTAGTACACCATCATGCATGGGCCCTGTGGAAGGTATTAGAGAAAATAATTTATATGATGTAAACCTGGCTACTATATTATGTGTAATGGGGCTTAATAAAAATTGACTTTAGTTCTGATTATTGTATGGCACCTTAGGCACGGTATATTTGGTCTTATACCACTTTATATATTTATAAGGATTTGTACCTTGCTGATTTCTGTTGGATTTTTCAATAAACACTAATTTTTGTAACTATGTATTTTAAATAATATGAATAAAGTAATTTTGATATTTTATCCTACACTCTCTGGTTCTTTTTTGGATTAGTCAATAATATGACATTGCAGCCCTCAGACCAAAGACAGTTGTGCTTACAGACTCCAATATACATTTTAGTGTGATCCAGTGCAGACGTCAGTCACAATTTGTAGGGCCCTTCACATGACAGATTTTTCTGATGAAACAATCTGTTACATCATATCTGTGACAGAAATCCGAGAAGGTACACTTGAATTTATGTTGATTTTGCTATAGATTTTGGCATGGTTTTGGATGCAGATAGCTCTATTCAGTGAGGCTACTCCACAACCTATGTGACTGACATGTTTTCCAAGTGGCATTTGCAAGGAAACCATATCAATAAGTAAAGGTTAGTTTTTTGCATCATGAAATAATAGAATGGAGTGCAGTTTGGAAGAAGAATTTATACTGCTTTCAGAACAAAATACAAACATTAATGCTGCTCTATCTGACATTAGGATATATTGGACGGAGTGAAGCTGAGCTCTGTGCTAAATAGAATTATATTATTTGATGGTGCATTTCTGAGGAAAAGATTGAAAGTGAAATTGAAAGTACTGCTAACCTTGCTCACATATCATGATTAACAGTTTGCTTTGTACACAGACTGATACAGGGAAAGCTGTTGATCACTGTATGTGAGACCACTATGTTTTTTCCCTATTTAGTGTATCAAAAATTGCTTCTAGATACACATTAATGCCAGTAATTTTGCTTACCTGCAGCTGAATACAGGATCTGTCACTGCTACCTGGGTCATGTGACCTGCTCTTTGAGGTGCTGAACATTTGTGTGGTCCAGAAATTAATCTATGGGAGGTTCAAAGTCAGTTTCATAGGGATGCATAGAGAGTCAAACTTCCTGTCAACATGAAAAACAGAGCTTTTTCAGCACACTAGAGTGTAGGCCATGTGACCTAACAGAATGATGCATCAGCCAGATATCCTGTATTAAGCTGCAAAATTGCTGGCACGATGATGCACCTAAAATCAATTTATAATGAACTAAGGGAAAAGTCCTTGAATGGTCCTTTAAGAAGTCTGGTCAGGTTTTACTCTACTTTTCACTCAGAAATCCTGCTTCAAATCATATAAATTTATATATCACAGAGCTCAGCTTCTCTTGCTCTATCACATCCTGCTGTCAGATTAGGGTAGCATAAAACATCTGACAATTCAGTTGAATTTAACAATGTTGAGGGGTGTGCAGCTGAGGTGCGAAATTTTAACTTCTTGCTGTACTGATTACAAGTGACATCCCTCCACATCCAAAGTCAGATTCTAAATGATGCTGCTTTTCTGTTTCAACCAGAAAACATTGGGGCAGATTTATCAATTCTGTCTAATACTTAGACAGTGTAAAATTAGGCAGGTGCGTAACTAAAGAAGACTGGGCCCCATAGCAAACTTTTGGATGGGATCCTCTCTTCCCCCCTTCCCTCCCCCCTCCCCCCTCTCCTGCCTCCCGGACCACGAACATTTACTGGGACATGCAGTTACAAGATAATACAAGAGGCAAATACCTCACCATAGATATCACCCACGTACTGCTACCAAACAAATCCCACTATACCAAGAGCAACATTACCAATAGCACTACTACATATGGACCTGATAATACCGCCAGAACACAACCACAAATTACCACCAGATAGTGACTCAATAATACCCCTGCCCTATTCCTGATCAGTATACAAAGACCAATAGTAACCATATGGTGATAGGTACCAGTGTACACAGGTGCTCTACAGACTGTATATTACCACAATATAGGGACCATATAGTTGTAGATACCAGTGTACACATATATGTGAATACAGTGCAGTTACATCTTGTGACTCACAGGTAACGTTTCTCTGACAAGTAATTGATTTTCCCTTTTGTTCTGCATCCAGTCCAGATCACCATGATGACTTCTTCCGGCCACCACTTGTCCCTGCAAATTTTGACACAAATATCTTAGAATCCTCACTTTTTCAGCACCACACTACTTGCCCCCCACCTCTGTACAAACTTCCAAGACGTGGAAGAGGGAGTACAGGCCACAGGTTAGAGGCCCAGCCTCCTAGAGGGGAGGAACAGAGAATTCACCCCCTGTAGATTGTGTTACAGCTACGGCCTATACCCCTCAGAATCATATTGCCAGGTAGGTAGACCCCATTAGATAGATTGGTAGGCTCTAGATAGGTAGGTTGGTAGGCTCCAGATAGGAAGGTAGGCAGTACATAGGCCCCAGGGAGGTAGGCAGTCCCTAGGCTTAAAGTAGGTAGATTGGTCCTAGGTAGGTATGCAGTAGTTAGGCAGGTCTCAGTTAGATAGGGAGGCTACAAATAGATAGGTAGATTGGCCCTAGTTTGGCAGTAGTTAGGCCCTAGCTAAATATGCAGCCCTAAGGTAGGTAGGTAGGTAGACTGTAGGTAGGCCCCAGATAGTTAACTAGGCAGTAGGTGGGCCACAGTTAGGCTGTAGTTGGGCCACAAGCAGCTAGGCTATAGGTGGGGCCCACATTGATAGGTAGGTAAACAGGCTGTAGGGGGCCCCAGATAGGCAGGTAGGCTTTAGCTAGGCTTTATGGGGTCCATTTAGGCACACAGAGTTTAGATTAGGGTTTAGGCTAAAGAGGACCCCATATAGGCAGGCAGGGTTTAGGTAGCTAAAGGGCCCATATTGGCAGGCAGGTAGGGTTTAGGTAGCTATAGGGGCCATATAGGCAGGCAGGGTTTAGGTGGCTATAGGGGACATATATGTAGGCAGGCAGGGCTTATGGTAGTCTTTAGGGGCCATATATGTAGACACGCAGGGCTTAGGTAGTCTATATGGGCCCCATATAGGCAGACAGAGCTTAGGTAGTCCATAGGGGGCCCATTTAGGCAGGTAGGCTTCATTAATGTTAAAAAAATAAGAAATAACTTACTCACCTGTGCCACACTCCCTTGATGCACCCAGCTCAGCTCCCGGCCAGTCTGTGCTCAGCACGGGTGGCGCAACGATTTGACTTCCTCGTGCCGACCATGTCAGCACTGTGGGCCGGTGCCTACTAGATTTAAGGCCTAGCAGGCAGATTAGTGGAGCGGAGTGGTGGCGAGGCTCCACTCTGTTAACACTGGGCAGTCCTGCCTTGAGGGCCCAGGAGTTCAGAGGTAGGAAGCACCAGACTTCGCCCCACCTGCAGTGAACTGCTATGCCTGCCAGTAGTTACGCCCCTGAACTTAGGCTAAAAAGTCTTAAAAATACACCACATTTATCACATTGTTGATATATTGGGCCCATGGGCAAAGCAGTGTACTGGGCCCTGTCTAAGCAGATGAAATCACATCAAGCCATGCTTTGAACAACCCTCAAGCACACCCAATTGTGCCTAATTTCCTCCAGCAGACCATCCCCTAAAGAATGGCTGTTGTTAACCAAAGTATAACTGGGGTAATCATGTCCTGAAAAGTAGGGAGGCCTGGAAAGGCCCCAAGAGAGGCGGGATTTAGAACTAGGTCCCCATCTGAACTGAGGCCACCTTGCTACTGGTGGATGGGCTCTCACAGTTTTGATAAAAAAATGTGCGCTATGAGTCTCAGCTTTCACTACATACTATATGTCCCAGAATATACTTTGAAACAATTCATATATTTTATATTTTTCTGTCTTTTGGCAAAAATTTATATAAGTATTTTATATAGTAAAGTAATATATTTTTATATAAATACATACAAATAGACATAAGACAATTTTCAATGTATGATACCTCTAAATGGTTAGTACAGTTACCAAATAAAACTCCTATACACGGAAAAAATATTATGCCCATACCTTTGACTGTCTGGTGCCCCTGTGCTCATAGGGTCCCTCAGTAACAGCTTAGAATGCCCAGTGGAAAAGATAGCCCTGTCTAGTTCACACCATCAATTAGTTAGTTTACTTTATGTCACTAATTGCCACACCCCTTTTCTTTTCTGTCTAGACCATGCCCCTTTTGTCAGATGATGCATAGTGGCTAGAAACTAATGAATATGGTAAAACGCATGTACACCAGCATTTTTGGTGCAAATTGCATCTGAAATGTGGTGCAAATTGTCATAATTTGTCATATTAAATGTGTCCTACTATGTCTAGCAGGGGCCAGGAAAAAAAAAGGTTGTCCTTGTTGCTGCTACTCAAAATGCACTTCATTGTCACATTCTAACAGTAGTAACTGCAGTGAGTGAATGGAACACAACCATCTACTGTGTGTCAGCACGAGATACTGGAAGTGCAGGGGAGCGGGTCCTGTGGCTCTTTGGAGCGGCCATGGTAGGGGAAACAGGAGGTGAATACAATTCTTTCTCCTTTTGTACTCCGTTTTGACATAATTTTTTGTGGCTGGAATACTCCTCTCAAGTGGAGATTTTCTTGTGAAGTTGATGGTGGTGAAGACAATCTTAGGCTAGGACCACATAGCATAGTACAAAAACCATCAGAAAGCCGCCTGCTTTTTGTCCGATGCACAACCGTGATTTATGTCACGTTTTACTGCAGTCGGTTTTAGCTTTTTTTTCCATCTGCCGCACAATTGAGTGTACGGGAAACCGCCAGAGAAGCCACGTGCCGGGGATTTTTACAATATGTTCCTAAAAACGCCGGCACTAGAAAACAATCGGAAAAAAACCGACGATTCCATGACAGACCTGTTCACATGAATTATGCGGAATGAAAAAGCAGCATTTGATGACAGAGCATGCTGACAGCCAATCAGTGGTCACATGTCATAGCAGGAGTCAGGTGAAGAAGTCAGGTGAAGAAAAGATCAGCACAGGTCCAAGGAGATGTCAGCATGAGAGTAATGGGATCGGTAAGATGAGTATAGTTTTTTTTTAGATTACATGATTAGCTATTTGAATCCCAAAATGAGAAGTATTTGTCTTGCAGAGCTCTTTGTAGATATATAGTACGCTGTGGGATTAACTTCAGCACTTCCAAACCATGTAAACTTTTTCCAGAACATTCTATAGGAAAATTCACAAGACTGATCTGGTTGGATTTTGGTGCTAATTTGACACTACACATTTTTCTTGCAGGTTTTGCCAGAAACAAAAGCCATAAATTGGTAATACGAATAAAAATATCCAAAAGCAGTTTTTTACTTCCCCAATGAAATAAGCAGGGCAAATCTACAACAAATCTGTGCTCATTCCCTAGCAGAAACTGGCATGCCAAAAATTAAAAATTCTACACCCCAAGTCAATTCCCAAGCAGAAAAATCCTGCAGCAAGATTTCTAAAATATTATCCATATTCACAATATTGTCATCTCATACAGAGATTACCTGTGCAAATCCACAGCTAAAATCTACAGCAAATGTGTCCCTCGAGGATTTAGCTTCCGAGTAAGCATATCCGTATAAGATACTTTGACCGCTACAGCTGCATTGGGACGTGCAGTCTCCTCTTTCACATAGAGCCATTCTATTCTTGTCCTTTCTCACATGGCTGAATAAAAATAAGGATTTGACTCCGAAGTACAGTATTTTGTCCAATAGAACATGAAAGTAAGTTTGGCTGACAGTGTGCAAAGCCTTAGGATACAGTTAAGCATCTGTCAGTTGAAGCTTTAACCGTAGTTCACAGAGGCTACATCGTGTTCAAAAATAGCAACTTCCAGTCTGAGCAGTAAGGGATAGCAAAATCAATCAAAGAGAAATATGGTGGTCAGACCTGTCTCAGCTCCACTGCAGTTGTTGTATATAATCAGCCCAAAGTTTTTTTTACTACCGATCCTGTTTCTAATCCTTCCTCATCTTCTCGCCTGCTCTGTTTATATATTAATAATTAGATTCTTCACTTGTTAGATGTTGACATTTGCTTTAGGCTCGAAACTCATGTTAAAAGAAAGAAGTATTTGGAATATGGATACAGAGCCACAGGAGATTTTGCAAGATGGATTTAAAAACATTTAGATAGTCACAGTTTCTTAAATTCTTTAATTTCTCTAGTGACAAACTGAGGAGATGTAATATTATCACAGCATGTAATAAAAATTCCTGAGTTTGCTAAAAGAGACAAATTTATGGCGCATTGTTTCGAACCAATATTCAAGGCAGTGTAATGTTAAATTCTTTAGAGGAATGAAAATTTTTTAAAAGAAGCTGTGTAAAATCATTGAGTGCTGTCTAGATCCTGCGAAGCTGTGCAGGTTTTCGAGATAGCTTGTTGTTTAGTATTCAGCAGAAAGTCCCTTGTGCAGCCGCGAGACTGCCTGCCACCTGATTTCCAGTCGTATATAGCAGCTGAGCGGGAGCTGCTTGTGAATTCATAATCCACAATATTATGACACTTTGGGGGCTATTTATCAAGTTACCGAAAAGGCGTCTAGCAGCTAAACGCACACATTTAGGTGGAAATTTAGCTTACGTTTGACTTTTAATATAGTGGATTCAAGCAGAATGTCTCTGGTTTATGCAGATTTGAAATTACCCTGTACAGAAAATGTGGTCATATCACATTCAGCACATACATCATTTTAATTTACAACATGTTTATATTTTCCTTTAGCATCAAGACCAAAGGGGTAAATTTTACAAATAAGAAAGTAGATAGAGGGGAAGCCGTAAAGACTGGAATTGTATTACCAACTGTGAGGTCTTGGCAGTAAAAGTGTACATAATGATTTTTTGCAGAACAATTTGTTCAGGTCTTCTTGCAACAAAACTTGGGCTATATTAGATATTTATTCTAGTATACGGTGGAGTCACATTATTATGACCACTACCTCCTTATGACGTCAGCAACCCATAACTAATGAAAGAAGTCATGTGTTGTAAGCTGGCTTGGTGAGTATATAAAATGTGTGATGGGATGTCTGCACATATATACATATAACAAGCAAGCCAGCTCACCACAACCCCAAATGGATGTGCACGGATCCGCCCGGTCACCGCAAACAAATCCAGAAGATAACAGTCGATCCAGCACTTCCAATGGAAAATTAAAAATCCATAATATTTATAGGCGATCCATTAAAAAAAAGCGTAAATCTGCGGCATACAGAAGCTGACGCGTTTCGGGGAGACCACGCTACCCCTTCCTTTGGAAGTGCTGGATCGACTGTTTTCGTCTGCACATATATCCCTCATTGCTGTCATGAGTAAAAGGGGCAATTTATCAGAATTGCAAAAAAGGATCATAATTGACTTTTGGACCAAGGATGGCAGTATATCTAAAACTGCACAGTTTGAGAACTATTCATGTTCTCTGTGGCACCATTCCAAAAATAAGTGGTGGTGAAGCTGTGAAGCACCATTTGCATTAGGGCAGACCAAAACACAGCAGTGAGGCAGCTCACCACTAAAATGAACCGGACGGCCATCAGTGTGTCTAAAACAACAGTTCAGCGAACCCTATTACATATGGGTCTCCAAAGCAGACAGATGGTCACTTTACTACTGCTAATGGAATTGCATCAGCAGAAAAAGACTTTAATTTTTATGGTAGTATTTGAATTAGACATCTGCTGATTGGCAGAGGATTGACTCCTTTGACGAGTTACATTTTCTGCTACATGGAACAGATGGACGTTCTCTTGTCAAGCAAGACATATGAGGGAACAAAACACCCTGCAATCATTGCTGGAAGAACACAAGCTGGTGGTGGGTGGGATCCTGCAGCAAGACAATACGACATGTCACATGGTTGGAAGAGCATGATCAAGACTTCCAAGTAGCACCCTAATTTCCCAGACTTGAATCCAATTGAGTAAGTGTGAGACCACCTCGATTGCCATGTTTGCTCTTTGGATTATCCCTAACATACCTCCAGCTCCGGTGAGATGTACTGTAGTGAACATGACTTAACGTACTATGGACCTTACTGAGTCACTCTCAACCTGTCTATGCTGTCTATGCTGCCCACTATACTGCTGTCTATGCTGCACACCGCAGTTACTCTTAATAATGTGATTTGACTCTGTATAATATCATTATCGAAGGTGTTAGCCTTATTAATTTATGACTTAGCAAGTTTCTTAAATGGGTTGTCTCACTACATTGATTCATCTTACCTCAGTCCTGTTTTTGTGGTTTCATTTTGAATTCTGGGGTGCGTTTACTGGCTCCTACTAGGCTGCAGTAGAAGCCAGGTCTGTAGCTACAGCGACCAGCGCTGGCAGCCTATCATGTATGATTGAACAGGTCTGTAGCTATAGCGACCTGAGGAGCTGATACAGCCCATACAAGAGGGGATATCTAGGAATAGGTGGGATACTGTTAATGGACATATATTGCAAAGTGACTTGTTTTTGCAAGATCTTTAACATAAAAAGCAGCAATCCTTGTAGTGAGACAACCCCTTTAAGCCTTTTTTTGCCTTTTTAACTTTTTTTAATTGTTTGTTGGGTCTAAATAAAGATTGATGTGTAATTTTTACATTATTTAGGTTACAATTATTTTTTAAGTGCATTGTTTTTTTCTCTGGGGTACTAAGTACAATAAGTTTTTATACATTAGTTAAACCCTGGTTGAAATAGTGATGCCCTTTCTTTTTGTTATTATGATTAGATATTATGTCATAAATAGCTCTTGGGTTATATTTCCTGAGTGACCTTATACAGTGATGTATGGGCAGTGCATTAATGATGGCATGATAATCAGCTTTAACCTTCCAGAGGGAAAAAAACGAAGGTCCAAGAGGCAGAGGCAGTGAGATGCCCTTATTTTACATGGCTTGATTTCTGGTACTGAGCACCTGCCAAGAAAACTGTCATCATTCTTTACCCTCTGGTAGGAGAGTATTACTTTGGGTCATAAACATTATCTATAGCTACATAATAGATTTTCTATTCCTTAAATAAAACAGAAAGTGCCTTCCAGATTCCTGGCAACACATACTTTATAAAACAGGTAAGAACTGCAGCATTTATCAAGAAGTATATATCCATCATCTCCAAATGATTTCCTTGTCTTTTGGAGATCTCCCATGTACCTTTGCTAAGAGGGGAACTGTGTTAGAGGCAGATTTTAATGAAAAAGAGACTTTCTAAACAGTAGCACTGCATCATCCCAGATACCAGCCAGAGGATATTCAGATCGATTCAAGTTCAATCATTTCTATAGTCATATTTTGACCCAAAAATTGTGATTTATATTTTAACAGGCTTAATTAAACCTTTTTGATGCCAGGAGATATTGTATGTTTTGCATTTCTGGCAGACAGGACAATATTCATGTAACGTCGGAGGTAGTGGATCCTCTGGACCACTGCAAGCGGTGGTAATGGCCACGCCAGGGAGCAGAGTTTAAGCAGGTCCCGGTATTCACCAGAGCCCGCCGCAAGGCAGGATGGGCTTGCTGTGGCAGGAGTCCTACCAGGTCGCTACCCCTGACGCGACTAGCTTGTGGAGGCAGCCGAGGTGCAGCGAGGTACCAAATCGTAAGACGAAACTCGTAGTCAAGGTCAGGCGAACAGGTCAGGGCAGGCGGCATAGATTCATGGTCAAGAAAGGTGGCAAGGGTCGGAAACACGGACGAGACGTAAACGCACTGAGAACGGCTTTCTGTCAAGGCACGTGGTACTGAAGATCCGTCGGGGAAATGCCGTAGGTGTGAACTTTATATAGGGTCAGCAGCCGGCAATCAACCAATTACCGGCACGCTGGCCCTTTAAATTTGAGAAAGCTGGCGCACACACCCTAAGGAGCCGGGACGCACGCACAAGCTGGCAGAGGACCGCGGGGAAGCACAGGGGAACGAGTGCGACCACGGCCCGACACACGGACCGCAGCGGCACTTGTCCCCGGAGCAAAGGGGACAGCAGGGACATGAGTGCGCCCACAGCCCGACATGCGGGCTGCAGGGCCACTCGTAACATTTCATATGTTTTATATGTCCAAATAAAACCTAAATTACAATATACTTATAGCCATTCCCATGTATTTTCTATACACCCTGCAATATGTTAAAATTCCACTTAGCAATTTAAATACACAGACACCTTCATGCAATTTTACATCAAAGTATTAGTTTCCCTAGAAAATGCATAAAAATTGAAATTCATAATGATAAACATGAACCAACTACAAAGTTACATGCACCACACTTCTAGAGCTAAATGAATATATCTTCATAAAATCACCAGTACTGGAAAAACTCAAACTGGAAATTTTTAAAAGTAACCTATGAAATAAAGTAATCACACAACTTGAAATGTAAATGTACCACTAAAGCCCATATAATTCCTGAAAGCAAACAACCTGATGGTTGTTTAACAGGCTGCTGACTGCCATGTTCACATTCATGTAAATACTTGATAAACAGGAATTATTCTTTTAAGAAAAGAAAAATGCATTCAGGCGCAGATGTATGCATATAAAGAATGCTAAAGCAATAGATCAGTGTGTTCAAAGTTCATATATACCACAATCATCTACATCATCAAAAATGCTAAATCAGAGGCTATGCAATACTTGACTGTCATCCATAAATGCATTCAAAATACAGTATATACAGCACATCATAAGCGACTACTAAGCTTCCAAAACACTTTTGGCAGTGCACAGCATACAGTGTAGAAAATACAACTTACTAATTAATGCACACAACCACACAATCTTGAATCAAACAGTAATTATAAGCAAAAATCGCACTAAAGTTGCTATAATTCGCAATCAAGCAGATGCCTTATGCAGTTAAAATGTAAGCTGAGAAAAAATTTAAGATGTGAGGAGTTTATACATATCACACATATCTATATTTACATGGGCGCTTAATGAATGGCCAAAACTACAGGACTGCACAAATCAATTTGTGCATGCAAATTAAATTGGGAATTCAACTGGTATTTTTTCCACCCCCCCTAACAAAACTTAACCCTAATCAATAATTGTAAATCTAAACAGAAGCAATCATATTATTCTCATCTGAAATTGGCTACTTCCTTTATGTCAGTTTATGTCACAGATGTATAAGACATTCTTCTTTGGCGGTAATCCAGGCTAAAAAGCATGGACAGGATAGGGACATTGAAATAGTACACATTTTATTGATGTTTGTGACAGTATTTGGTGCAGGGCCGCTGTTTTAGCAGTACAGTTGGTACTGCCAAATGGGGCCCGGCATGACTTTGAAACAAGGGGAGACCCGCTGCTGGTGGCAGCTACCGCCTGCTTGTTTTACAGGTAGAAAGGGACACACATAGAACTGAAAAGTACAGCAGGGTCATTATTAACATTTGGGGCACAATGGATGGCGAGTTTGTATAGAGGTGGGGGGCACAGGTGGGAAGATGATAGAAAAGAAAGGAGTCTAAGATATTGAAGGGGCCCTTTATTCCTAGGTACTTGCTGGGGAGGCCCTATATACCTGGCTACCTACTGGGAATCACTATATACCTGGCTAACTACTGGGGAGCCGCGATATACCTAGTTATCTAGTGAAGGGGCCCTATATACCTACCTACCTACTGGGGTCCCTATATACCTGGCTACCTACTGGAGCCCCCTAAATATCTGGCTACCTACTGGTAGCTCATTTACACCTAGCTACCTACTGGAAAGAACCTATATACCTGGCTACCTATTGGGGTGTCATATATATCTATCTACCTACTGAAGGGGCCCTATATACCTAGCTACCTACTGGAGGGCCCTATATACCTAGCTACCTACTGAGTGGGGGCTATATACACAACAACCTACTGGGAGGCCCTATATACCTAGCTACTTGGTGGGGCTCAATATACCTACCTACCTACTGAAGGGCACTATATACCTAGCTACCCATGTGGGGCTTAAATACTCAGCTACTTACTGAAGGAGCCTATACACCTACCTACAAATGGGTGCCCTATAACTGTCTAAGGGCACTCTAACTGTTTGGTACAATTACTGTGTGGGGCAACAAGAGGGTCATTATTACCATTTGGGGCACTATGGATTGCGAGTTTTTAAAGAGGAGGATACTCCTTTCCTGGAAAAAACCCCAATTATGGATAACAAGTATATTCTGTGATAAGGTGGGGTAATAATATAAACAGATGATGTTACCCCTTCCCCTGGGGTTATCTACAGTTATACAGAGACAAGAGGATGATCAAATGTCACAGATCCTCCTCCTGTCTCTGTAGTTTGTATGAATTCTCTCCCAACCCCACCCTTGTTAGCTTCCCCTGCTGCTTTATGCTGCAAGTATATGCTGATTTATCTCAGGATGGATGACAACTGGAGCTGTTTAGCCTTGTTTTGAATCTAAGATTCCAGTTTTCTCACCCGAGAAAGGACATTGGCAGGAAAAGGGTTAAACTATTAGTTTTTTTTTTTTTTTTTTTTTTTTATATAATACCACACTATAACCACTATGATGTAGTTACCCAGACACACTTTATTTACTTCCAATAACCATTTTATGCAAAAGCAAAGCATTTTAAACCTATTCTGTATAGAGTTTGTGGAGCCTTGCTGAATTGAATCTCAACAGATAGCTAAACTTAACAGGATGACACAGCTAGAAGTCCAAACCTATCTACTGGGCAAAACAATTGATGAACTGAAGATTTCTTTATACCCAGGCGCAGTGTGTGAGGCGCAGTGCGGAACTTAGGCGCAGAAGGGACCGTGTCTAAGATTCACCGTCCGAGGAGGTGCGCTCATACATGCGGTGAAAAGTTCACCGCACCTCGCCAGAGTGTGAGGTGCAGTGCGGAACTTAGGCGCAGAAGGACTGCACCTAACATGTATTACGATTCTAGACAGGCTGGAAAACAGTGAAAAATCATTAAACAAGTTAGTGAATAGCAAAAAGAGTTGTCTTTCAAATGAATGAATGAATAAAGATAAATATCAAAGTTGTCTAAAAACAATTAAATGTAGTGAAAAAATTGATCATTAAAAATTAAAGGAAAAATATATAAGATCGCTCAAGAAATAATTCTCAGCTCTCAGCTCCGTGAGGCATGGAGTATGAATCAAAAAATTGTTTTTATTAAGTGTAAAACATTCTCTGGAAAAGAGCTTAAACCTTCTTAGAACATACATCAATCAAATCACTAACAACGCGTTTGTCGCCGTCACAGGCACAACATCAGGAATTGGGATATAGAACATTGCCGAGAAAGACAGTAATTCAAATTCTGTAAGCTCTTCTCATTGGTCGGCAGAAACCAACCAATCAGAATAGGAAGTGAAAGTAAACCATTATAACCTATGGAGTAGTATTGACCAATCAAATGAAAAGGTGGGACAGTTCAAAATACAGTAAAAAATGCAGAAAAGAGCTGATTGGTTGAACTTGAGGGCTTTGGCTATCCCGGCCAATCAGAGTGCGAGCTACTTTGTCCCGTTGTAGTCTATGTAGAGATCGGGCCAATGTAAAGTATATGTATAATAATTTCTCATAGAAGGGATATGGATGAACTGATTGGTTGAGACCAGGCGGCAGATATGAATCCACCAATCATATGTAGTGCGTCGATTTTGAGTGTAGCAAGAAGGGCGCGATAGTAGTGCGCCCTAAAAGTTATTACTGTCTATGGGAAATATTCTAGTACTATGATTGGTTGGGGGGAAGAGGGACTCGTTCTGCTTAGCCAATCAGCGGGTGAGCTACTTATCTCATATAGTTCTATGGGGAAAAGAAATGCAGAGCGAGCTCTGTTTATGACTGGCTAAGTTAAAAGAGGCGCAATTATTTGGGCCAATGGGAGAGCGAACGTCTTATGGGTTTTCTAATGCAATCTATAATAAAACTGTACATGGCAGAAATAAAATGATAAGACTCAAGAAGTTGTACCGATCTGTATATAAAATGATCAATAATATGGGGGTAACAAAAATAAACAAATAAAAATGAACGGCGAAATTACGCCGAGTGAACATACCCTTAGGAAGGAGGAACAGAGGAGAGTGGCTTTAAAGGCTGCCCTGGAAAAGGCAAAATCTTTTGGCCACCTGATCTCTTGGGCTCCACACAGAGCTGTTTTCTGTGATCTGGATACAGAGAACTACTGAGTTTCCTGCTATAAAACATTTGATGTAGAGCTACAGGAATCCCAATAGGGTAAAGAAATGAAGACACAGAAGTGTCTACCTTTAAAAGAGTTATTATTAAGAGAATATTTTATTCCACTGGACAACCATTTTATTCCAACTCTACTCCCTTCTACATTATTATCTAGAACCCAATATGCTCAAACAACAGTAACCTCCACAAACCATGTACTCATGCATGTCATACACAGACACTTGATTGGTGACATGCAGTGTTAAGTTTATTGCATTGTATTAAGATAAAGGTATTATGTTGTTTATCTCCTTAACGACCGCCCACCGTCTTTTGACGGCGGGCATTCCAGGTCGTTCGTCTGCAGCGACGTCTTTAGACGTCGCTGCAGACATCGGAGTTTGCGGCGCCCGGCGCCGCAATTGCGCTGGGATCGGGGCTGTACTACACAGCCCTGATCCCAGAGCATCCCCTGCGAGCATTGGGGAGCGGAGGAAACCTCCGCAACCCAATGCTTTAACCCTTTGATTGCAGCGGTGCGTTACCGCAGCGCAATCAAAGGGTTCCCCTTCTCTGTCGGGTGATCGGAACACCCGGTGACCCGACAGAGCTCAGGGACGGCTGCAAGTCAAACTCTGGGGGACCTAGCGTGGCCCCAGAGCTGTCTGTTGTATCAAGCCAGTGATTAGGACGCACTGTGTGCTGTCCTAATCACTGCCTGTGTCAAACTGACACAGATTAGCATGTATTAGCATATATGAATATGCTAATACATTAGTGTAAAAAAAAAATTAAAAAATGTAAAACAGTTCTCCCTTCATGGGAGTAAAAAAAAAGTACAAAAAACTCCATAAAAAGTGTTAAAAAAAGAATAAAAAAATAAATAATAAAATAAAAATAAATATTTTAATTAAAAATAATTGTGCATAAATTACACACACAAAAAAACCTACACATATTTGGTATCCACACGACCGTAATAACCTGTAGAATTAATCTTACAAGTTATTAAGTGTGAAATGTGAATGGTGTAAAAAAAAAAATAAAAAAACCTAAAAAAATTAAAAAAATAAAAATAAAAAAAATACTGCAATTATTTATAAGTGAACTTAAAGCTATTCCCCCATAAAGTACAACTCGTCTCGAATAAAACGAGGCCTCATCCAACTGCATCATTGAAAAAAATAAAAAAGTTACAACTGTTGAAACGCAAGGAGGCAAAAACGAAAAAAATGTTCTGGTCATTAACTACTTTTCAGGCGTTCGGCTTAAGGGGTTAAAAGTTAGTTTGAAAGCTGCACATAACCAGCACTTTTATCTCTTGTGTCATCCTTATTTCCCCCATAGGAAGTTTAAACTGTTGATAAATTTTGTGTGTATGGTTAGCCTCTGAATTGTAAAGTTCTGCGATATCTAATGTTTTACATTGATTGATATTTTGTGAACTCAGGAGCTACATTTACCTGGCCAAACTGTCAGTTGTATACTGATGTGTAATATGTGTCAGAATACATAGGAAAATCACATGATTTGCGTGTCCTTTGATTTTCAGTTGTGACCTTCGCACAAACTTGTACTGTGAAAAAATAAAATAATAGACGATCGTTTATCTATTTATATGTTTCCACAAGAAAATAACATGACAAATGTGTTGGGTGCCCAGATGTAGGCTAACCACACTGCATGAGGCAAATCCACAACCAAAAGCAAGACAAAATCTGGGTTCAAACAAGGAAAACGATAAGGCAGATAACTGAATGTATGGCTGGGATTTCTGCCATGTATTACACAGTGTCTGTATGGGTCCTGAGCCTGATCTCGCAGAAATGAAATAGGTGTTTTGAAGGGAACTTGTTACATTGCTTGTACTGAGGGCAGTTTAAGGTAGTGACAGACATGCTGTTTCCAGCGGTCTGTCACTTCTTCTGTAAGGTACAGCTGTTTTGGAGCATTTTCTCCACATATCTGGCAGCGTGCAGTCCACCTTGCTAAAGAGTCCACTTTATCCATGAGTGGCTGCTAGCCCTACTCACCAATGGCTAATTGACAGTTTTTTACCTATGACTGGGAATGGGTAGAAAACTGTCAATCAGTGGCGAGTGGGTGGGACTAGTAGCGGTTCATGACATTAGTTTTATAAAGTTCTGTCACCAGACGAATGTCCGCGAAATCCTTCTGAGGCAGTATGCCAACCCACTTGGGGAAGGTTGCATTTGGCTCCAGTTATTTATTTATTTTTTTAACAAGCTGTCAGTCTTATTTCATGATGACTGATTCATATGAACAACGTTCAGCTGTGAAATTTGTTTTCTTTTGGGAAATAAAGACGCGGAAATAGTTATAGTGCTATACACAACCTACAAGGAAGCTCCCATGAGTAAAGAACAAAAAACAGTCTTTGTAGCACTCACCCTTCAGGAGCCTCTGGTTATATATTCTGGAATCGTGGATTGTAATAGCTTCTCTGCACGGATCACCGGCGGCCCTTCGGCAAGTCGGCACCAATCAAACCAATAACATTAAATGATCCAGCGAGTAAAAGCTTATTTTCTTTATTATGGAAACCACAAACATCCAGAGATGAATCTGTGCATGGTGTCAGCTCGCTGGCATGAGTTAGCTGACACCAAGCACAGATTAATTTGTGGAAGTTTGTGTAGTTTCTATAATAAAGAAAATAAGCTTTCAATCGCTGGATCGTTTACCGTTATTGGTTTGATTGGTACCATGAGTAAAACCTATGTTTACGAAAGGTTTTTCCATTTCATTGTTAATAAATCAACCTCATTGACATCCTTTAACCACTCAAACTGATGAAAATGTGGAAGAAAGCCATTCTGGAAGATAGCCATGAGACTATTGATGAATTCAGTTGACTGGAGTTGGTGGGGCATCTATGGATTGAAATTGTTTTTCCAGCATATCCCATTGGATGGAGATCTGCCAAATTTGGAAGCCAAGTAAACACTTTAGACGACATGTCCGAAAATTGGTGGCGCCGCGGCAGTTTTTAGGCGCATTAAATCAGTGTAAAGTGCGCCAGAAATTCCATTCCCTTTAACCCCTTAAGGACCCAGCCAGTTTTGGCCTTCCTGACACAGCCCTATTTTTGAAATCTGACATGAGTCACTTTATGTGAGAATAACTTTTTGACACTTTTATCTATCCATGTGATTCTGAGATTTTTTTTCTCGTGACACATTGTGCTTTAAGTAAGTAATAAAATTTTATCTATACAAGCCTTGTTTTTTTGTGAAAAATAAAAAAATTTCATGAAAAATTTGAAAAATCTGTGATTTTGAAAGTTCCAAAATTTCTGTGTACAAGACAGATAATTATTCACCACAAAATAGTTTATAACTGCATCTACCATATGTCCACTATAGGTTGGCATCATTTTTTAAATGTCCTTTTTTTATGACATTAGAGGGCTTAGAAATTTTTGTAGTAATTTCTCACATTTTCAAGAAAATTTGCAATATACATTTTTTTAGGGACCAGTCCGGTTCTGATGTGGCTTTGAGGGGCCTGCATGTTAGATAACCCCATAAATGACACCTTATAAGAACTAAAACCCCTTAAAGTATTTACAGCAGTGTTTAGGAAGTTTTTTAACCTTTAGGTATTTCACAGAAATGAAAGCAAAGTGGAGGTGAAATTTCAAAATTTCACATATTTTTACAAATTTTCAATATTTATCCATTATTCACTGGAATACGGTAAATGTGACTAGGTAAATGCAATGTAATATAATTTCTCCCAGGTCTGACGTTTTTAAAAATATCCCATATGTGGCCCTAGTGCATTATTTGGCTCACCCATAAGCCCCAGAATAGGAGGAGCACCTACTGGACTCTAGGGTCTCATTTTCAATGCACTTTTATTTAGGCGCCATTTCAGGTTTGAAGAGGCCCTAAGGTGCTAAAACTTAATAAACACCCCTAAAAAGACCCCATATTGGAACTACACCCTTAAGGTATATTTACAGGTGTGTAGTGAGTATATCGACACCACAGGTGATTCACAAATTTTTTTTTAGCATTAGGCCGTGAAAATTAAAAAACATTTTTTTCCAATAATCTGCAATTTTAGCTTAAAATGTTTCATATTTACAAGGAATCCTGGAAAAATGAACCCCAAAACTTTGTTAAGCAATTTCTTCCAAGTTCTGCAATAGCTTACATGTGGGTGTAAACTGCTGTTTGGGTGCATGGCAGGGCGTACAAGGGAGGGAGCGCTATTTGGCTTTTGGAACGGAGATTTTGGTGGGGTCATGTCGCATTTGCAAAGCCCCCCAAGTACCAGAACAGGTGAAAACGTCCAGAAGTCGCCCCATTTTAGATTTAACACCCCTCAGGGATCTCATCTAGGGGTGTATTGTGCATTTTGGGTGCACAGGTGTTCCATTGTTTTTTTTTTAGCATTGGGCCATGAAAATGGGGGGGAAAAACGCAGTTCCACCATTGTTTTTTTGGGCTTCAATTTTACAGCGTTCGCCGTGCACGGTAAATGATGTGATACCTTTACTATGGGGGTTGGTACAATTGCAATGGTATACATTTTATATATTTTTTTTTATGTTTTATTACTTTTACACAATAGAAATAGGTCTAAAAAAAAAATTGCGTTTTTATGTTGTCCTATTCTGACAGCCATAACATTTTTTTTTTTGCTGTGTGCAGAGCTGTGTAGGGCCTTGTTTTTTGCGGGGTGAATTGATACTTTTTTTGGTCCCAAATTTATGGGGTGCATGCACACTTTGTTCACTTTTTATTAAGGTTTTTGTGAGGCGTTTTGAACAAAATACAGCAATCCTGGTAGTGTTTTTTATTTTTATTTTTTATAACGGCCACTTTGTGTTTAGATATGACATTTATAGCTTTACTCAGCAGGTTGATCGATTACAGCAATACCCAATTTGTATATTTTTTTTATTTTTTACTGCTTTATTACAATAAGAACACTTTTATTTCAAACAGGAAAACACATTTTTGCATCGCCATAGTCTGAGAGCCATAAATTTTTTATTTTTCTGTGTATGGAGCTGTATACAGGTTTGTTTTTTGCGGGATGAGTTGACGTTTTTATTGGTATCATTTTTTTGGGGGGACAAGACTTTTTGATCAGTTTTAAATCTGTTTTTTGGAAGGCAAAGGGGGAAGAAAATACTGCAATTTCCTAGTAGTGTTTTTTATTTTTATTTTTAACAGGGGTCACTGTGCCCGTATCCGTAATAAGTTAGTTTTATTCTGTCGGTCGATATGATTACGGTGATACCCAATTTTTATACTTTTTTTATGTTAAAGCACTTTAAAAAAAAAAAAAGTGTTTTTAGTGTGTAAAAGAATATTTATGCATCGCTGTCTTCTGAGAGCCATAAATTTTTTTATTTTTCCGTGTACAGAGCTTTGTTAGGACTTTTTTTTTTGCGGGATGAACTGACGTTTTAATTGGTACAACGTTGACGTTTATAAGGGTTTTTGATCACTTTTATTCCATTTTATGTGCTGCGGGATGAACAAAAATCTTAATTCTGTGATTGTTTTTTTTGGGTTTTTTTTACGGCGTTCAAACCCTACGGGGTAAATTAACACGACAGATTTATAGGGGGAGGTCGTTACGCACGCCGGGTGTGATACCAAATATAGGTAAGTTATTTATTTTTGATCTTTTTTGGGGCAATTGGCGTTTGTGAAGGGGGGAAAAGGGCGGTGTAGTGTTTTTTATTTTATTTTTCGTGTTTGTGTTTTACATGTTTTTCATTTTTTACTTTTTTTTACTTTTTACTTTTTTTTAACTTTTCCCCTTAGGGGATTTGAATGAGAGATCTTTAGATCTCTCATTCAATAGGAATCAATGCACAGCTTGTGGCTGTGCACTGGTTCCTATAGCAACTGTCAGTCACGATGCCGGGCCATGCCCGCAGGGCGTGGCCGGGCATCGTGACGTCGCAGACAACCCGGAAGGCATTCTATGCCCTCCATGCTGTCTGTCAGAAGGCAGGAGCTGCACGGATGGTCGCAATAATTAATATACAGCTGACACCCCCCCACGCCGATCGTGCGAACTCTGCTTTAGAGATTGCACGATCTCCAGGAAGTATGCATACGCCTAGGTGCTTGAACCCCCAAACGACCTGGACGTATGCATACGTCCAAGGTCGTGAAGGGGTTAAAACATCTGTCATCAGGTAAACCTTGCATAGTAAATTTAATGCGCCAAAATAGGCGAATTGCGCCTAAATAGGCGCATTGCGCAAATCGCAGCACATAGTAATATGGATGGAACCTCAAAGGGGCTCTACATCCTTGTGGGGTCTCCAAATTAGCCCAGGATGATAAAGGTGCAGCACCGAGAAAGAAAATCACAACATGCCTTGTTACTGTGAATACACTTTATGGGCGACATGTATGATCGGGCTTTTCTCCCGATTTCAGGCGTATTCTGCGCCTCACCGGCCCGAATCCGCTGTCGGACGCAGGGATGCGATGTTAGTCGCAGCGTTCCCCACTTTCGGCTGCGCCTCACATGAAGGCGCGGGCAATGGGCGCGGTGTGGGCGCGCTGTAGGCGTTCCGGGGCGGGACGCGGCGCGTTCGAAAACTCCGAGGCATTTACGATCGCGAGTCGGCAAAGTGCGCCGCAATGCAGCGCTCATCAGCTCCAACAGGCAGACCTAGTTGATTTTGGTCTAAATGCTCCGGCGGAGGCGAAGTGAAGCGAGAATGGAACATGAGAGGAAACATCAAAGAAGATCGCAAAAGAAATCTCGGCGCTCAGCTCCGTGCAGCATGGAGTTATGATTCCAAAAAAATCGCCTTTATAAAGGGGTAAAAATTCTCTGAAAAAAGAGCCAAAACCCCAAAAAAAAAAAATAAAAAAAAAAAATACTTTCCAAAAAACTAGAAAGCCCCCAATATCAAGAATTAGGTATTGGTAATTTTCCGGGAAAAAACGTAAAATTTAAATTTTGAAAGCTATTCTCTTTTGGCGGCATAAACCACCAACAGAAAAGGGCGAAAAGTGAACCCTTAAAAAATATGGGGGAAATATTTGGGCCAATCAAAATCAAAAGGGGGGACAGGGTTTAAAATACAGTAAAAAAAGGGAGAAAAGAGCTTATTGGTTGAGCTAGCGGGGGCTTGGGGGTAACCCCCCCAAAACAGGCGCCCAGCTAAATTTCTCATAGGTTTTTAGGGGGAAAAAAAATTTCAAGCGGCTCTGGTTTTTTGATTGGGCTAATTAAAAGAGGGGCGGTTTTTGAAACCCAAAGGGGGGGAGCGAGCGACGCTCTTAAAGGGGTTTTTTAAAGCAATCTGGAATTTAAAAATGTACATTGCCGAAATCAAATGATAAGACTTCAGAAGTTGTTCCCATGTGTAAATAAAATGATCAAAAATATGGGGGGGGAAAAAAAAAAAAAATTTTTCAAATTTAAAAAACATGTTTATTTTTTTAAATTTTTGTTTTTCAAACCCCCAATTTCTATTTATTGGGCTAACGAAAATAAAAATAAAACCCGATTTTATTTAATTAATTTTTTTTTTTCTTTCCCCCCTTTTATTGATAAAAATTTTTAACACATCGGGACAACTTTTGTTTGGGTTTTTTTTTTTTGATTTCGGCCCTTTTTAATTTTTATTCCAAAATTGCATTAGAAAACCCAAAAAAGCGTCGCTCGCTTCCCCATTGGTCAAAAAAAAACCGCGCCTCTTTTGGGTTTCCCAAAAAACAAACAGAGGGTTTTCTCTGCATTTCTTTTTTCCCCTAAACTCTATTTAGGGAAAATACAGTGCTTGATTGGCCGGGAAAAGCCAAGCCCCCCCCTAAATCAACCAATAGTTTTTTTTCTGCATTTTTTCTGTATTTTTAAAATGTCCCCCGCCTTTGGGAAAAATATTGGGGCAATATTTCT